>WNWK01019613.1:25000-37419 GCA_009830355.1 Cherax destructor
CATTTTGTCCTAGGCACATGTCGATTAGACACTGAGCCTGTTGTATATGTGGGCGTGTATGTGTGTGTGTGTACTCACCTATTTGTACTCACCTATATGTGGTTGCAAGGGTCGAATCATAGCTCCTGGCCCCGCCTCTTCACTGATTGCTACTAGGTTCTCTCTCTCCCTGCTCCATGAGCTTCATCAAACCTCGTCTTAAAACTATGTATGGTTCCTGCCTCCACTACGTCACTTTCTAGGCTATTCCACTTCCTGACAACTCTATGACTGAAGAAATACTTCCTAACATCCCTTTGACTCATAGGAGTCTTCAACTTCCAACAAAATCAACAGCCTCTTGGATGTCATTAACGCCTGGCTGGGTTACAAGTACCTCTGGGAGACTGTATCATCACTACCAGCTGATGTAGACATAACTAAATGCAAACTATGCCTGGAAGGAGATAAAATTAACGAATTCAGAGGGTCAACTCACTCACAAATTCTATAAAAAAAATCTAAGTATTTTATCCACAGTAACATATTACCAGCTATTCTGAAAAAATACCCTGACTTTGCCTATTATAAATTACTCATAACCTCTTAAACTTGTTTAAATTGAACCGTACCTTGCTAAAAATATAATATAAAAATTCGAAACTACATATAAGTTACACTGTTATATCTTTTGTGATCTAATTCATGACTGAATTAATAACACATTACGATTGTAACTAGATATAAACATGTAAATACTTCTTTACCATTGTAACTTGTTTAGCTATCAGAACTTTGGGGCCCAGTCCCTGGACCCATTATGTGCCTCTGCAATCTTTCACTACCGCTCTCACTATGGCTATGGGGTACATAATAAAGATATTAAACTAAACTGGCGTGATTGAACTAGTAGCGATCTAAAATAAACTTCAGGACGGACTGGAGGTTTCAGGCTGCTAGTTCTACATTAATGATGTGACGCGCGTAAACTCGCGTGGGTCTTTTAGCGCAAGGAGTAGCGGTGGCTCGATCCTCCTTCCGCTAATGGCGAGGCAGACACGCTAATTGGCTGTACTAATTTTTCTGCGTTCCACAGTACCAGGATCCCTGGCTGGCTCAGGTCTTCACCAACGGCTGGCTCTCTGTTGACACCTTCTTCTTCCTGGGAGGTCTTGTGCTCACACGATCCCTCCTCCACAACCTCCTGGCCTCCCGATGCCTCAGCCTCCTCTACCTCTACCTTAGGAGGTTCCTCAGGTAACTTAATCCCCCTCTCTACTTCTACCTTAGGAGGTTCCTCAGGTAACTTAATTCCCCTCTCTACTTCTACCTAAGGAGGTTCCTCGGGTAAATTTAAACCTCTCCACGAGGTTCCTTAAGTAACTTCAACTCTTTCAAGGAGGTTCCTCAAGTAACTTCAACCCTCTCCATCTCTACCTTCGTGTAAGAGCTGCCTCGTACTCCACCACTCTCTCGAATGATCCCGAGAAAGGAGGTTAAATCTACGTTACTCCTGCCCACTTGTGAAGTGTGCTTTTGTACTCCACTGACATGAACAGAATAAAAATAACCTGCGTTTTCGCTTTCTAATGATTATAAATATATTAAACAACCATGGTGACATTACACATCCCTGTCTAAGACCTACTTTTACCGGAAAGTAATCTCCCTCTCTCCTACACACCCTAATTTGAGCCTCAATATCATCATAAAAACCCTTTACAGCATTTAATAACCTTACTACATACTCCATACACTTGCAATATCTGCCACATTGCTCCCCTATCCACTCTATCATATGCCTTTTCTAGATCCATAAATGCAATGAAAACTTCCCTACCTTTATCTAAATATTGTTCACATATATGCTTCACTGTAAACACTTGATTTACACATCCCCTACCCACTCTAAAGCCTCCTTACTCATCTGCAATCCTACTCTCTGTCTTACCTCTAATTCTTTCAATAATAACCCTACCGTACACTTTACTTATTCCCCTATAATTTTTAGTCTCTTTTATCCCCCTTCCCTTTATATAAAGGAACTATACACGCTCTCTGTCAATCCCTAGGTACCTTCCCTCTTTCATAAATTTAGTAAACAAAAATAGGAAGAATAGGAAGGGAATACGATGTACCAGTTAGATTCCCCTGCCGGAGACTAGGATGAGCCAGAGTGACATCCCTCAAAGGAAAGAAGTATGGTAAACTATTGAAGCATTATATATATATATATATATATATATATATATATATATATATATATATATATATATATATATATATATATATATATATATATATATATATATAACCTAACTGTCCCCAATAGTTTTTACTGTCAGTTCTAACTAATACTAAAACTGACATTTACTAAACTGCGGCAGGCCAGGATTCGACCCACGACACATTGTTCCGCCTCAAGAAGCAACACAATGTACATGTCACCCTACCATCTGAGCCATCGATCCTACCAAACAACATGAGCCTAGCGAACTAGGCAGATGTATGCTTCAATAGTTTACCATACTTCCTTCCTTTGTGGGATGTCACCCTGGCTCATCCTAGTCTCCGGCAGGGGAATCCAACTGGTACATCATAGTCCCTTCCTATTCCATCATTTTCCCCTGACAGTGTGTACCCATGGTACTGATGCGTCGTTCCCTGGCAGGTTGGCTCCTAGCATCGCCTTAGTGGCAGGCTTCAGCGCTACGCTACTGCGACTCCTGTCCTATGGTCCACGGGCCAGCCACCTGCAGGCGTATGTGGACAAGTGTCGGGCACACTGGTGGAAGGATCTACTCTTCGTCAACAACTACATCCTGGGACACGATATCTTAACCTTCTATGATGTTAGTCACAACCTGAGTATTATACATTTCTTTATTAAAAATCATTAGATATCATTATTATTATTATTATTATTATTATTATTATTATTATTATTATTATTATTATTATTATTATTATTATTATTATTATTGTTGTTATTATTATTATTTAACTTTAAGATAATCATATTTTTTATTATATTCGGGAATGCTAATTAAGGTTTAATTTACGCATTTGGACAGTGTATGTCTCAGTGCTGGTTCACTGCTGTCTACATGCAGCTGCTGCTGGCCATGATCCTCCTGCTCCTGCTGCTGCTGCTGTTGCCTGTCTCCTGTAGGAAGACAGCAGGTGAGAGAGAGAAAGAAAAAGTGAATATGATAATATTATACCATACCGACAAGTTGATAGGTAAGACACATGTGCAAAAGTTAGGTATGTTTATACCTAAACGTTTCGCCTACACAGTAGGCTTCTTCAGTTGAATACAGAAGAGTTTGGCAGAAGAAGTAGAGATGTGAAGACTATGTAATCAGTCCATCATCCTTGAAGACGTAGTTTTGAGGTGGTCAGTCCCTCAGCCTGGAGAAGAGTTTTGTTCCATAGTCTGGAACAATGTGAAGTTTAAGCAGTAGTATGGAGACTTATATACTGTCGGAAGGTGAGATGCAGTTCACTAGTAGAAGAAAGAAGGTCATCACTGAGAGGTCACGTCCCTCTCAAATCCATCCATCTCACTTGAAAAAGCTGTCAAAGGTGTTTTCTGTACCAAGATACCGTTGTGTTGCAGTGTCTGACAGAGTGAATATGAAAATGATATATAATTTTCATATTCACTGATTACCTCATCTTCAACCTTATCTTCAACCTTTCCAGTCTTCTGTATAGTACTGATAAAGCCACTAGGTGGCGAAAAGTCTACTTAATAAAGATACCCAGTTATTGCGCATATGTATAATTCTTCAACTTGTCGCTAATATATACCATTGATGTTTGTCGGTATTGTATATCATTAATATTATATAGGAGCACTGTTATACAGGAGCACAGGTGGTGCTGATGGTGTGGTGTGTACCGCAGGTATGGTGGTGCTTGTGACTGCGACGGTTGCGACTCTGGTGGTGCCTCTGGTCATCACCCTGGTCTACCACCTGCCTCCCTCACACCTCACTCAACTCTCGTAAGTTCCTCATCTCATCCTTTCCAGGACCGTAGCCTGAAATTCTGAAGCCAAAAAAGGGATAATTTATAAGGTCCAGCTCGCACCCAACCCCACCCAGTCATATTCACGTCCAGTCTATATTTAAATCTACACAAAGGTCTCGCCCAAGTGACGCTACCTGGTAGTTTGTTTTACTCGTCTACATTTGAATTATTAAACTAGTACTTCCCAATAGCCTTTCTCCTTTTAAATTTGTCTAACTTGAATCCATTGCTGCGAATCCTGTCTTGCTTAGACATTCTGAGCGCATTATTTATATCTTTTATTTATTAATGTTTTCCATTTGTACACTTCAGCCTATCGTCGCAGGAAAGATTTTTGATACAAGGGCCCAACTTCATTAACCTTTTCTGTATAGTTTCCATTCTGTAATATAGAGACCAGAACTGAGCAGCATAATCTAACTGAAGCCTTACCAAGAATATATAAAATTCAAGTATAACCTTAGGACTTCTATTATTTATACTTTTTGATATAAAGTCTGCATATTTCGACCTCCAGCTGAGGTCCTTTCACAGCAGATACATAGGAATGATGAGAGAGACCAGGTATTTCTAGGAGTTAGGAGAGTGAGCAGAGAGCCTTCCCTTATTGGAGACATTTCTGAACACTGCTTCTATATTCACCTTCACTACTAACTGACTCCAGTCAAGAAAATAAACGCTGAAAAACGTTACTTTAACAGATTCATTAAGCACCTCATACCCTGCCTGTGGACGGCAGTCAAAAGGTTACAGAGGCACATAACTCCAGGGACTGGGCCTCAAAGTTGTGGAAGCTAAGCGGTAATGTGAGGTGATCAGTCCCCTTCCCAAATGTCTCCATTATAGCGGCACCCAAGTGTCACACATGTATCTTGTTTATCTCCTCGTCGGCTTCGTAAAACCATTAATAAAATAAAACTAACTAACGTGTACAGATTCAGTGAAGTGTCTGAGTATCAGCGGAGAATAATGTTAACACCGTGGTGTCGGGCGGGGCCGTGGGTGGTGGGCGTATGGGCGGCGCTGCTCCTGCACTATACAGACTCCCACAACATCAACATTCCTAAAGTTAGCTCTAAATACTTGTTTTGTAACCTCTCTGTTGTTTTCTTAGAGTCAATGATCATGCCATAGACGGCTTCTCTTACTAGAACAATATATTAGGCCTTACTGTACTAGAATTTTTAAATCTGAACCCGATTCATTGAAATATGATTAATCATAATATGAGTTACTAAAATCTAATTCGTTTAAATCTGATTTATTGTAATACGAGTCACTAAAATCTGATGCATTGCAGACGTATTCACTTCATTCTATTCATTGTAACCCAATCTTATTTTTTTTTTAAATCTGACACAAAAGATTATAAGACTGAACTTCATTCACAGTAATCATTCTCTCTGTAGTTTTATAGAGTCCCCTGTAACAGCACAGGGTATGTCAGTGTAAAGCAATGTTCACTGATAGCTTAACTTTAATAAAATCCCACTTCACTTTTATTGACGTTACCGTTGTACGTGTGTTGCTATACAGTGTGGGGTACTGGCAGGATACCTGGTATGCACCGTTGTAGTGATGGCACTGCTGGGAGGACTGTACCCCTACAACCATGTGTGGCCCACTAGGCACTACACCAGGGCAGTGGCTATCTCCTACGGTACTCTGGCCAGACCTACCTGGGCACTCTGTATGACCTGGATCGTCTTTACCTGCCATACCCATCACGCAGGTAGTGTTGTTGTTAGTGGTTCTGTTAGTGGTGTAGTTAGTGGTGTAGTTGCTAGTGGTGTAGTTGTTAGTGATGTAGTTGTTAGTGATGTAGTTGTTAGTGGTGTTGTTGTTAGTAGCTGTGGGAACTTGTGAGATGCCCACACTGGCAATCACTGGTGACACAGATAACACAAGACTCCTTTGTCCTGTTCCCACAAGTATCCTTATGAAAACATTTCTTTAGAAAATTAACTGTCTGACAGAATATTCCTGCCTTTTCCCATGCACAAACTAGAACAGACTTACTTGATGTAGAGTGAGTCTACCCTAGCTAGAAATCCCCTGAATCTTCCAGGTTATGAACTTTTAATGACTACTCTTTCTCCTAGATGACACATGCACAGAGAAAATTGTTCCTGTAAGCAGTTAATAAGTATATTAGTAATCCAAGCGTACACTCTAGGGGTCCCTGTACTCATTGAGGTTTCCTTAACTAACATTTACGTACACAGAAAGATTACTAGCTTCTGGCCTAATATTCAAGGGATGATTACTCAGCAACCCTGGCTGCTAGTTACCTTGTTTTGGGCTTTGGCCCGCTCCTAACCGCAAACTAAACTATTCCCACATTTTCCTCCAGTAATTTCGTGGCCACCTACATAGGGTAAAAAAAAAAAAAACAGAAATGAGTCTCACAAATGGGTCTGGCACAGAGACTTCATCCATAATCCATCAGGAAGGCCTCTGTCTATCTTTACTGACTGCCAGATGGAACATTTTGTAAACAGCATGATACTCTGAGTTGGGAGCTCCTAAGTTGCTATCCCGACCATCTTGATGCCACAAGAATGAGTCTGTGTCTTGTGAACCTCCATCTCACCTTGCTCAGAGATGCTAGTTTTCACAATGTGCCTAATCTCATTACCTAATATAACATAATATTAATGTCTAAGGCTACATTATTAATTATAATATTTATTAACGATTCAAGCCTACCTAAATCATTCGTAATGCCTAAATCTATCATAAAATATATTAATATTAAAGTTAACTCACGTATCTAGGGCAGAGTCTCCAAACTTTTCACCATGAGGACCACATCATATATTTCACACATTTTCGCGGGCCAGAGAAAAAAATCAGTCATTTAAATAAATATAAATGAATGAATAAATTTTAAATGAATGAATAAGTTTTATCTGGATACTTTGTGCAATCATCATGATATGATTTAGAACAAAAGAGAAATGTGACCATTACGAACAAACAATACCGTTCTTACACTGAGAAATGTCAAACATAAGCCAATGCTCTGACTGCATCTGAAGTGCAGATGAGAAAAACTGCGCAAGATTAATGGGAACGATGGAACTGTTTCTTTTTTATTATTTCAAATATTGCTGAACTGAGGTTTCAAGCTTGAGGAGCCAATTATTAGAATTGACTTCACATGATCATCAGATAAATTTGTTCGGTATCTGGACTTCACATATTTCATTTTTGAAAATGTTTGTTTACAAAGGTACGTTGTACCAAACCTGACACGAATCCACAAGCAAATTGCTTCAAATTTGGAATCTGTTCAGGATGTAAAGATTTATAAAATGGAATCGGATTTTCTTCTTTATATTTATCTTTCATCATGTCATCAGACTGGAGATCAATAATTTTCATTTGAAGCTGACTTGGCAGTGTTTCAACACTGCAGTCAAATGGATTTTGAAACAGCTTTATTTCATCTGTTTTTCCATCAAGATAGAAAATCGTTTCTAAAATTGTGTTTGCATTTCATTAATAATTTCTGTTGCAAATGAAGAAGGAAATTCTCCTTCACTTTCTTCATGAAAATTTTCACATGGGAAATGATCCAAGTTAGAAACGTTCAACTGTCCTTCAAATAGCACCAATTTTGCCCTGAATGCCTTGACATGCTTGAATAGATCACAAATCAAATTTGTTTCACCTTGCAACTTCAGATTCAATTGATTCATATGGCTTGTCACGTCTGCAGAAAATGCCAATTTCCAAAACCAGTCAATGTTTGATAAAAGTGCTTTGGGTCGATTCTTCTCTGTGAGAAATTAATCAATTTCTTTTCTGAGCTGAAAGAACCGTGATAGAACCTTTCCACCACTAAGCCATCGAAGTGCTGTATAATAAGGCAAGTCAATGAACTCAGAATCAATTTCTTTCAGAAAATCACGAAACTTGTGATGATTAGGTCCGTGAGATAGAATGAAATTCACTGTTGAAAAAACAGGTTTCAAAACGCAAGACATATCCACATGTTTTCCGCACAATACTTGCTGATGGATAACGTTTTGCAGATTACACCATCCTCACAAGCTTTTGTGATTTGTCTAATAAAACCTTTCTTCACCCCAGACATATTCTTTCCTCCATCAATAGTCACGCATTGCAGTTTAATCCACTACAGGTTATATTCTAATAGTTTTTTTTTTGCAATTCTTTGTACTGTGCATGCTGTGCATTGATGCTAATTCTTGTGTAACATTAAATTTATTATCGACGCCACGGATGAATACCAGGAGTTGTGATGTGTCACTCACATCATTCGATTCATTAAGTGCGAGAGAATAAAACTGAAAATTTCGTGCTTTGTCTGCAATTTGATGAAATATATTGCTTCCTATATCCTCAATTCTACGAGCAACAGAATTTGGGGCAAGACTGAGGATTTTGAACAGATTTTGCTTTTTCTGGGCATAACTTCCCCACTGCTTCCATCATACACTCTTTGATCAGATCTCCATCGGTGAATGGCTTTCCTCATTTAGCTAATGCATAAGCTACCTTGTAACTGGCCATGGTTAAAGTTTCATTTTCATCTCTCTTCTGCATAAAAAACCTTGTTGGAAAAGCAACCCGCGTTGCTTTTCCTTCTTGATATATATAAACCTTGGTAATAAATTCCCTGGATGGGAAAGCAACCCGCGTTGCTTTCCCATCCAGGGAACGTTGTGTTCCTGTGAATTGGGAATAACTTGGTTTATGTTTGTTCTATTATGCTCTTGCGCTACCGTCCACAGGATGGATATGGGGTGCACAATAAACTAGCCACTTCGGTGGCAAAATCTAAATCCTTTAAAACTGCAACAGTTTCGTGACACACAAGGCTTTATCACCCGCTTGTTTAAAGAAGTACTTTACGCCCCATTCTTCATTAAACAGCGGCATTCACTCTGTACTGTTCTTTTCTTTTTTCCTTCCATAACTGAAGGTTATATCTGAAAAATGAAAAGATTAAAACTAAAATTAGAACAAATTTTTACATATAAATTGTTACAAACAACAAAATCCTTAACTTTAAGTGACTGCAAATGAGGGTTTATTTGTTTTACCATTTACAAATATTTCAAGTTGCTCAGTGCCGCATAAAATCTTGTGGCGGTTGTATGTGTCTGCGGACCACAATTTTGAGACCCTGATCTAGGGGTATATAAGTGGACTCTAAGGGCACGATTCGACTCTCACCATCCCTGTGACCACGACGATAAAATATCTACATACGAACCCAGCAGTGGTAATTTTGGTACTAATAAATTTCCACAGTAATGTTGTTAGTAGTATTGTTTGTGTTGTTGCTGTTAGTGTTGTTAAGGTTGTTGTTGTTGGCGTTGCACTAATAACTCATTACGGTTGTGACTGGGTGTGGACGTGTGAATGGCTCATTACTTTGTAATTTGTTCATGATTGTAACCATGTATAGATGTGTAGATGATTCATTACCTTTGAAACTTGTCATGATTGTGACCAGATCTACCTGGAGTTCATTACCTTTGTAACTTGTTCAGCTATCAAAACTTTGGGGTCCAGTCCCTGGACCCATATGTTCCTCTGTAATCTTTTGGCTACCGCCCACAGGATGGGTTTGGGGTGCATAATAAAGATGTTAAACTAACACTGTTGGTGTTCTTGTTGGTGATGGTGTTGTTAGTCTTCTTAGTGTTGTTTCTGTTGTTATTATAATAATAATAATAATAATAATAATAATAATAATAATAATAATAATAATAATAATAATAATAATAATACCTGGAGTTTACCTGGAGAGAATTCCAGGGGTCAACGCCCCCGCGGCCCGGTCTGTGACCAGGCCTCATGTTGGACCAGAGCCTGATCAACCAGGCTGTTACTGCTGGCCGCACGCAGTACAACGTACGAACCACAGCCTGGCTGGTCAGGTACCGACTTTAGGTGCCTGTCCAGTGCCTGCTTGAAGACAGCCAGGGGTTTGTTGGTAATCCCCCTTATAAATTAGACACATATGCAACATTTGGGTATCTTTATTGAGGAAACGTTTCGCCACACAGGGGCTTCATCAGTCCAATACAAAGTAGAAAGGAGTAAGGAGAGTAGGAGTTTTGAGGTAATCAGTCCCTCGGCCTGGAGTCGATGTGTTCAGTCCATCAATCTTGTAGAAAGTACTGCATATGTCCGTAGAGGTGGCTTATATACTGTAGTCAGGTGAGGTGAAGCAGCAGGAGGCGGGGTCATAGTTGTACCATCCACTAGTCGAAGTAGGTCTTCGTCCAAAGCTTGAACAAGTGTAGAAGAATTCGTTTGTATTAAGATCCCAAGATGTTGCTGTGTCAGACAGGGTGTAGATGAATGGTTCAGAGAACCAACAAGTTATAAATTAGACACATATGCAACATTTGGGTATCTTTATTGAAGGAAACGTTTCGCCACACAGTGGCTTCATCAGTCCAATACAAAGTAGAAAGGAGTTCAACCTTTGGACGAAGACCTACTTCGACTAGTGGATGGTACCACTATGACCCCGCCTCCTGCTGCTTCACCTCACCTGACTACAGTATATATGCCACCTCTACGGACATATGCAGTACTTTCTACAAGATTGATGGACTGAACACATCGACTCCAGGCCGAGGGACTGATTACCTCAAAACTCCTACTCTCCTTACTCCTTTCTATTTTGTATTGGACTGATGAAGCCACTGTGTGGCGAAACGTTTCCTCAATAAAGATACCCAAATGTTGCATATGTGTCTAATTTATAACTTGTTGGTTCTCTGAACCATTCATCTACAATCCCCCTTATGTATGCTGGGAGGCAGTTGAACAGTCTTGGGCCCCTGACACTTATTGTGTTGTCCCTCAACGTGCTTGTGGCACCCCTGCTTTTCATTGGGGGGATGTTACATCGCCTGCCGAGTCTTTTGCTTTCGTAGGGAGTGATTTTCGTGTGCAAGTTTGGTAATAATCCCTCGAGAATTTTCCACGTGTATATAACAATGTATATCTCCCGCCTGCGTTCTAGGGAGTACAGGTTTAGAAACTTCAAGCGTTCCCAGTAATTGAGGTGGTTTATCGCAGTTATGCGTGCCGTGAAGGTTCTCTGCACCTTTTCAAGGTCAGCAATTTCACCTGCCTTGAAAGGTGCAGTTAGTGTGCAGCAATATTCCAGCCTAGATAGTTAGTTTGATATCTTTATTATGCACCCCATACCCATCCTGTGGGCGGTAGTCAAAAGATTACAGAGGTACATAATGGGTCCAGGGACTGGACCTCAAAGTTTGATAGCTGAGCAAGTTACAAAGGTAATGAACTCAGATGGTCACAATCATGACAAGTTACAAAGGTATTTGCAGATTACAGAAGTATATATAGGGTCCAGAGACTGGGCCCCAAAGTTTTGATAGCTGAACAAGGTACAATGGTAATGAATTCACTAGTTACAAGGTAATGAATCATGTAAGTAAATTTACTTACGTCTGTACATGGTTGCAATCATGAACAAATTATAAAGCAATGAGCAATCTATTAGTCTACACCCAGCCACAACTGTAATGAGTTATTGGTGCAAATTTTAATTGTTGGGTCACACACACACACACATATACATATACACACACAGGAGAGCAGAGACCCAGTAGCAGACAGCGAAGAGGCGGGGCCAGGAGCTGAGTCTCGACCCCTGCAACCACAATTAGGTGAGTACAATTAGGTGAGTACACACACAACACGCCCCGATGGCATGGTGGCTAGCGCTCTTGCTTCACGCACAGAGGGCCCGGGTTCAATTACCGGCGGGGCCGAAACATTTCGAAGTGTTTCGTTACACACACACACATACACGCACACACACAGTCAGGCACAGCAGTCACGCGCGTTTTGAGCTCCGCTAAATTTGGTCGTATTGGGTGGTCCTAGGGGTAATCCGAGTGCAACAAACAGGCGTGGGCATAGGCTAAAGTGTCATACTCATTTAAAACCAAAAAGCAGGGAAATACGAGTGATCCCAGAGGAAGAAAACACAGTAAATAGTGGAAGTGCCAGTGAGGGGAGGCGTTGATAGGCCTAACAGTGGTTGCCACACAGCAGGAAGTCGAGAATTTATCGTAGTGAACTATAATGCAGTGGGAGCATATCTAACTGGAGGCACCCAAGAAAGGAAGATAAGTGCAAGGCAAGCAGTGAACAATACGGTGATTGCATAAAGTGAGCCCAATAGAAAAGAAACGAAGAGGTAGTACCCAGCAGTACCCAGCAGGGCGCCACGCCAGGAGAATACCACAGCAGACATCGAATGTAATGTACAAATTCCTAGTTGTGGTTTGCAGGTTTGCAGGTTCCTGGCTCTGAGTTGCTGAAGCTGTGGGACAAACCCCTGCTCGTAGGAGCTGAATTCATAGTATAGTTCA
>WNWK01019614.1:0-37418 GCA_009830355.1 Cherax destructor
TCCTCACACCCCCTGCCAGCCCTGCTCTGCCACTATGCCCTTTCCCCATACAACACCTGCCTGATGCCACTATACCATGAAAAAACCTAAACATCAATTCCCTAAACTCTCACCTGAAACCCTAACCCTATGCAACCCCCCCAAACCCCCTTCCAATCAAACACAGGATTACACCCCCCCTCCACTTTTCTTTTCCCCCCCACCCCCCAAACCCACTAACCTTCCCCCCCGGCTCCTTACAACCATTAAATGCCGCGGTTACCCTCCGCACCCCTTTAAAACCCCCCCCACCCCCCCTCCCTTTTGAAATCTCTCTCACTGCCCCCACTTTTTCCTTGCACCCCCCAACCTTAGGGAACTGGGGTTTTAATCAAATTTTTAAACCCCTCCTCTCCAACGGTATGAGCCCCAACCCCCCTGACCCCCCTTTCATTATCCTTTCTCAACCTTTGGATGTTTTTTCCCCTATTTCCCTTAAAACTTCTGCAAACCCTCATTCGCCCTTTGCAACAATGGATATACCCCCGCCTAATGCCACAGTTTACTACCCCGCCTTTCCCCACCATGATCCCCCTCTGCAGTAGCGTGATGGACCCCCCTAAAACTCCCCCCAACCACACTTTGGGGGGTTTACACCCCCTGGCCTCCTGTGCATAAAACCATAAAACCCCCCCACAAATCTTCAACTGCCCCCAAAAAGGGCCATCCATCCGCCCCAAAAACCACCCCCCCCCTTTTCCCCCTTTTAACAATTTTTTTTTTACCGTTCACCCCAAACCCCCCGGTTTCCCCCAAACACGTATAATCCTATCAGCATTCCTCAGCCCCCCCCCCACCCCACCAACACGGGTCATATCACCCAAATACCCTACAATACCCATTCCCACCCCCCTTCCTTCCTCCCCCTCCCCACCCTCAGAAATTAAACTAAAAATGGTTTTTCCACAGGTTTTTTATATACCAATTCCCCCACTTTACATTCACTTACCCCCCCTCCCTTCCCATCAAGGTTTCCCCAATAACCCACTATTTCCTCCCCAAACTCCTGTTTCCCTCATTATCTCCACAACTTTCCCTTTTATCCACGCCGATCCCGTTTTCCAACCCAAACCCCAGGACCCCCCACCCCATGGTCCTCAATGAACCCCCGTATCCTCCTATGCCCCCATACATCCATTTTCCCAGATACCATATTCCCCCCTTTTTTCAAAAACCCCTCCCAATCACCCTTTTAACCTTTTCCCCAACATCTTAGCTAATATCTTAAATCAGCAAAAAATCAAAGAAGTTCTATAACCCTGTTTTTTCCCCCTTTTTTCCCCCTTTTTGACTAAATACCACTCCCCCCATGTCCCTCCCCCCCATTTTCCCTAAGTCCTTCAATGATTAAACAGTATAACCAAACATTCTTTCAACCCCAATTCGTTAATAAAAAATCGGGGGGAAATGCCATCCCCCCCTAGAGCCCCCCCCTACTCACCCCTCACTGCCATCCACCTCCTCTTCACAAAACTTCCCCAATCCCTCCCCTCCTGTCCTAATTTTTTAAAAACCCCCTCCTCCAGTACCCACCCCTCCATCCCCCCGTCCCCCCCCTTTTCAAGTGGCTGCAAAAAACCATTTTTAAAAAATTTACTCATTCCTTCCATCGTTCTAACAGCTCCCCTTCCCATCCCCTTTCCCCTTTCCCCCTTCCCCTCAAAAACCCAAAATAGTCTTTCCCCTTTTGCCGATTCCTAAAATGTCTCGGAACAAAAGCCCGGCCTGTCTCCCCAGGGGAACACCCCGATCCCCCTCTCCCCCCTAATCGCATCAAACCTTCATTCTGCAGGGCCCCAAACCACCCCTTTTTTCCCCCTATCCCCCCCACCAAATGGGGTTTTTCCCCCCCCTCATAACTGCCCAACTGTCCCTCCCAAAAATTTCTGCAACCCAAACCCCCAAAAGTTTTCCTCTCACCTCTGACATTATAAAATTCCCTTATACTGGCTTTGCGCATTCTTCCCACCACTGTACAATATCCCTATTTTTTCTCCCTTCCATAAAGTTTCCCCCATCCCAAATTGATCCCCCCCCTCCTCTCCCCAGGAGTCCCTCACATTGCTTCCAAAACCCTTCCCGGTCCCCTTATCATTCTCCCCACGTGACACCCAACTCCTCCCTATGATCCGAAAAGCCAAAACCCAAACATAAAAACCCTTTTCCCTTCCACATCCTGTTACTTTTCCCCAAAACCCTAACAGGGGTTATCTTCTTCAAATGTTTTGTTCCACATTCCCCCCACCCCCTACTATGTCTTGCCCCCCCAACACACCCCTCAGTCCCCAAAAAGACAATCCGCCCCCCCTCGGTTCCATCCTTCCCCCAATTCCCTTTTATTCCAGTCCCCAAACATGATTTTACGTTTTTGGAAACCCCCCTCAAAGATATACTAGCCCCTCCTTTTTAAACAGTCTTCCTTTATTTTTTATTACTATCCGCCGGCATATACCTCCCAAAAAAATCCCCTGCCCCCCCTTCAAATCCATCCAAACCCCCCCCCCCCCTCCCCCCCATGCCAAAAACCTTAAAAACGAGCTGATCTCCTTAATCTTTTACCCCCCCTCCCCCCTTTAATCCCCCCGAATATCCTAAAACACCCGATATCCGGTCATCAACAGGTCCCACACCTAAAAATTTACCCTGAATAATCCCAAACCCCTCCATGTCATATGTCTCATCGTCCTCTCCCCCATTTCCCTTTTTTCCTCACCCCTAAGGCCTTTAAATTTAATGTTTAAACATTAACAATTTGAAAGGGGCCCCTTTCCCCCTTTGAATCTCTGTGGCCTTTGATCAACACATTTCCCTGGGGGAGTTTTCCTGTTTCCTGCACCCCCCCCCCACCCCCCTTCCCCCCCTTGACCTCTGTTTACTACACCCACCCGCCTTGCATGACCTCTGCCCGGTGTGGGGGACTTCTCACTGTCTGAAGCCCCACCGATGTTTTAACCGATTCCCGCAACATCCATAACTTCAGAGGCCTGTTCCCTATGCACATCCACCTCCTCCACCGGCAAATTGACATTATAGTGCTGTTGCCCCCAACCCCCCCCCCATTGTCCCCCCCCTATCTTGCCCTTTAAAATGCTCACCCAACGCCCAGGGGGTCATCACCCGAGGATTACTAAGCGGCCTCCCAGCACTTCCTGTGGGGCTCATCCAATACCCTAAAACCCTCCCGTATCTCATTTTCCCCCCAGTTCCCATGCCCTTTCCCAGCATTTGGGGAAACAACAGGAAAGTCAGACACGCCTCCTTGTTCCATTCACAATGTCAACCCACCTTTTTTTGGGTCCCCCTCCCATCCGGGGGCCCCAAAACTCCACCCCTTCCCCCGCCTTTTTCCCGGCCCCTGTTCAGTCCTCCTGTGGCACATGCTGCCACGTGTTTTGTAAACCAAATATCCTGCAATTGTCCCGTTGCCCAGCAAAAGTAAATACTTTTTCCGAAGTCGCCCAAACCAGGGGGAATAGGTCCCCCTCAGCTTCCTTTCGGTATCGTCCTCAGGTAAGCCAGCAAAAAGCCCCCATCCACCTTCCTACTGACCCTTTATGGAATCCTCCCATGGGCCTTCATATGTCAGTTTTGTCCTAAAGGGGAATTTTCATTATCTTGATCCATGGAAACCCCTTTAAGATGCCCCTTCATGATACCTTAAGCCCCAGGATTGACGGTCAAACATTCACCCTGATAGCGACCCAAAATTTTTTTCCTCATATGATCCGTTTGCAAATTTTACAAATATCCTCAACCCCCTTTTCCCATTTCCCCCAATAAATTTGTTGTTTTTACCCCGAATATCCGAAGAATAGCGGCCTTATTCCACTTTAAAAGGGTATATACCCCCCTTTTCCCACAGTGTTCACCTCTACTAGCTGCTCTCACCTTTTTGTAGAAAACTAAAGCTTTCCTCAAGTTGCCCCCCAGAGGTCGAAGCGAAAACCCTCAAAAACTCAAGAGTTGGGGGGTAAATTTAAATTTTCTTAAAATACAGTGCTGGGAGCTACTGACCACATACCTAAAGTCCCCGTTTAGTCCCAACTGGCAGTAAGACCATTCTCCTAAAAAACCCTGGGAAGATAGTCTGGGTTTTGCCCAAAAAATCTAGTTTTTTTCTTATTAAAAGTTCCATTTCCCTTTTCCTGAGTAAAAAAAACCGGGGAAAACGTTTTTTTTACTTAAAAGGGAAAAAAGGGGAATTTAAAGGGAAAAGAAGAGACAAAAGATAAAGGTGGGGGAACCCAAAGAAGCCAAGCAAGTTCTTTACCCCCTTTTGAAAAGTCAAGAACAAATTTTCAACACGTTCCATTGGGGCCCTACCTTTTTCCCAAGTTTGTTAAAAATTCGGGTAGAAAAAGCCAAATGTTTCCCAAACCGGGGAAAGGTTCAGATAAAGATAAACCCAAGAAAAACAGTTACAAGTAAGGCTGCCAAAAAAGAAGGGGAAAATGACGGGAAGGGAAAAGACGATAGGGTGGTGATAAGTTTATTGGGGATTTTCCCCGACGAAAAAAACGATACTGAACCTGGTGAACTGGATGGTGTCGAAGGACCTCAACTGTCATACCTGAAATGGTTAAAAGGGATTTTGGGATTTCTCAAGTTCGACAAGGATACGGGAAAGAAAAATTTCTCCCTGACACATTGAGAAAAAAAATAAAGCTAAGTTCGAATTATTTCCAGAAGAGTAAAAGGCCTTTCCTACAAACAAATAACTGGTCGTGAACATTACTTGGTTTAAAAAGGAAAATTGGGATGATGGTCGTGAGGGAAGTAACTTCCTTTCATTGCTGGTGTTTCCCATTCTATAAAGTCTGTATTTTTTTTTGTTGTCTTTCTGTTCCCGGTCCGACCCTCAACCCTTTTTAACCCAAAAGGGGGTTCAACCGTGGAAAGCACCTGAAAGGGGTTAGTTTTTTGAAAAAAACTGAATGGTCGGGAGTGCTTCACACATGGAAGGAAATGGGAAATTTAGCTGAAAACAGAATAGTTGTTGACGCGTGGGTGTCTTGACGGGAAACCTTTCACAGCATAAAATTCCTTGAGTCTCAGAACCTTTTGGTTTTCAGGCCCCAGGGGGGGCACTTATTGAAAAGGATCCCCGGGGTGAAATTTTCTTTTTTACTGAAACTACTGGTCATTTTTTACCTTTATGAAAGAACACCCACTTTGGGAAATTTTTCCGAATATACGTCTTTGTATGGGCCTTCCTCATTAAATTTTTCGTCGATTTTTTTACACCCCCCGGGCCCCTGAGGCTTAATTATTTTTTCCGGGAATCTGTGTTTTTTCCCCCGTCAATTAAAACCCTTTTTTGACCTGTTTCCCCCCCTTATAACAGTTTATCTCTGTATATCTTTATCTATTATTGGTTTTAAGAATTAGCCAAACGGATCTGAAAAGGGGATAAATGGTTTTAAAAACCGAAAAGGATGAAGGGGGTTTCCCTGTGCAACTTAAAAGGGCAAGAGGAAATTTTTTCCCACACAGCCGCTTAATCAGCCCAATAAAAAGAAAAAAGTAAAAAGGGTGGGGGAGCAGAATTTTGGGGGGCAATCAGCCCCAAAGCCGGGAAAACTAAAATGTTTTCCAGCCCAACCTTTCGACAAGTCTGATGGACAGAACACATCTTTCCCGGCTGGGGAACTGTTTTACCTAAAACTTTCCTTTTCCTTACACATTTTTCTTTTTGGACTGATGCAGCCCACCCTGTTGGGAAACTTTTCCCCATTAAAATTTATAAGGGGGGGCCCCCTTTTCCCCGGATCTGCTGGTTGGATGGGGAAATTTACGGGATTAAAAAACTGTTTTAAAAACTTAGGAATGTAAAGGATGTATAGTAATGTAAGTAGGATTTATAATATAAATTTGTTATCTTATTCAAGAGACGAAAAAAAAGATCAATCCTGAAAATGTTTAAAAAAAAAATATATTTCGTACTCTTTGGGTTTTTTTCACCAACCCACTTTGGGAACCTCCCGGGCAATTTTTAAAAATTGTTAGCATGGGGTTTAATTGATTCTTCTATCATTTTTTTGCCCGGTTCCCAAATCTAACCCCCCTCATGGTTTTCTCTTTTGCTCTTTAACTTTTTTTCCAGTTTCTTAACTTGCACGGGGTGGTTCCATTCTTTTGCTGCAGGGAAGAACCCCGAAATATGTTGTATAATGGCCCAAAAATGACTATGGGCACATGTTGAGATTCCCAAGGCATCTCTTATATTTGTTCAAAAAGCATTGGTTTCAAAAGGTGCGGGTTTTTAGATCGGGGCCCATTCGGGGAACCCGGGCCCCTTAACTGGCGACACTGCTGTGATTACCTTTTCTTCTTCCCAAAAGGGAAAACCAAAAACCCCGGTCCTCTTAAACACTTCATTTCAAAGTACACAAAAACCTAATTTTTTACCCACGACCGACAATCCCAATTATTTCCTTTCTGACCCCCAAATAAAGAGCAAGGCCCCCTGCATTATTTTGGGACGAAATGGTGGCAAAGCCCCAAAACTCTTCCCCTTTTTACCTATAGCAGATTTTTCCTTTTTACTATTCGAAAATATATTTCTCTAAATTCTTGCAGTGGTCCCGCATTTCCCGCCTCATACCATTGTTCAAGTGATTTAAGTCATGTGAGGGAACTACGGGAACAACTCGGGGTTTAAAGACCCTCCCTATTCTCGAGGGGACATTTGTGTACTCCTTTCCCGTCCTCGGTTTTATGGCTGGACACAGTTTGCAAGTCGGGAGTTGATCCCAACCACAGCGGGAGTTGCGGGCTTTTTGGCCCGTCCCCCGGAAATTTGCGGTCCAAGGGCGGAATCCCCAGTCTGTGGAAAACCATACCAATACATCTTGTGGGCGACCTCCCTTTTGTTTTTAATTTTAAATGAGGCTCCCCCGACTTATTCTTTTATTGCTAAGTTTACTTAAGGGAGGGAAAATGCGTTGTCTCAAGGAGAAAAAGGGGCCCAAGGGTTGCAAAGCGTCTCATCTCCCCCCCCGGGGAAATATCCAGGGGCTTTTTTATTCTTGGTTTTTAAGCAACCCCCTTTTTGGTGGTACCTACTTCCACAACCTCCTTGGTGGTACAACTTCCACTTTATCAACTTTTTTGCCGCCCTGGCCTCCGGGGCCCTACCTCGCCTCAAGCGCCCCGTCTTGTCTTTTGAATGATCTGTCTAAAAGGGGGCCCCCCCAACAACACCTTTCCCCTTCGCTTTTCAAAACCGAATGCCCTTTTAACACCTCCTTCACTTATCCTTCCCAAACATTTTTTTTTTCCCAGGCTTTGTCCGGGTTACTTTCCCCCTTACTATTTTTTCAGAAGGGGAAGTTCACCCTTTAAATATCTTCCATCCCTTTTCCCCCCCCGAGTTTCTTCCCCCTGTCCCCCCCCAAAACCCAACCCCCTCATCCTCCCCTGTTTTTTTCCATCGTCTCCCGATTTTTACTCATCCTCCTTCCCTATTCAGATTCAAACCATCTTAATTTTCCTTTCCCCCCGAAAGGGTGAATGTGTCTCCAAATATATTGGGAGATAAAACCGATGATACCCCGATCCCCCCCCATCACCCCTTTCCCCTCCTTTTCTAAACTGTTTCCCTTTCGCGGGTTTTAAATTTCCCTTTCGCTGCTTACTGTTTTCCCCTACCTCCTCATTCTTTAAAATAACCCCCCTAGTCCGTAGACACCTATTGCTTCATGGAACCAACATACTATTCTTCAAATTGACTTACAGTCATTTATTCGAGGCCTAAGGGAAAAAATTGAGATGGGGTTCAGGTTTTGTTTCCAAATTTTCCCATGTTTGTGTCTATTTACAAGAACCTTTTACGCCCTGACGTTATCCATCCTGTGTCGGGCTTTTATTTTATTACATTTTGGATCCTTTTCCCGATGGAACCTTTAAAAGAAAAATGCGTTCCTTGGCCAAAAAGGGATACCATACCATCAATCTTTGTTCAAATTTCCCCCCCTTTCACTGCAGCCCGCATGTACTTGAACAAGGGGGATACAATTTGCTCTGTGTATCTTTCTCCATCTTGAGTTTTTTTATTCAGATGTTGCCTTCTAGTTTCCTTTACCCTTACCTCTTTTTCCTTTTATTGGGGTTTTTTTAAATTGCTCTTTTTTCCTTCGGGGGAAGGGGTCCTCCCCTTGACTCTTTTCGCGATCAGTTGGGGGCCCCTTCTCACTTCTCCCCCTTAATTTTTAAATACTGGACTCACATTTTTGACCCCCCAACTCAATCTCTCTTGTATTGATTTCTCAGTTTGTCCTCTTTCAACTGCCCGGACTATACCGGTCTGTGCTTAAATTTACATGACGGTGATAATTTTTTTGAACTTTTTACCCATTCATATTTTTCCCCCTCCTCGGAACCCCCAGGGTTTAATTTAAACGGGCGGTTTGGGCCCTCTACTGTCCCATACTGAGTTTCGTAAGAACCATTTTTGACATCCCGTGACCCCAACAGTTTTTTGGCTTTTTTTTAACCCGTCCCCGCACATTCAACCCCTCAAACCTCTTTAAAGCAGTCTCAGAAATGTGTGCCTTGGGGGTCCCCTTTGTTGTTCCCGGGCGTACTTTTGGGGGGAATACTCCCCCGGCCGGTATCTTTATAAAAGGACCCCCAGAACGACTTCTTGACTATAAGCGGGCGGGGTGCCCGTAGTGTCCCCCGATAAGCAAATTTCGCACATGATGCCAAAAATTATTTTCTACCATCACCCTTTATGAGTGCAGTCGGGAAAATTCCCCGGAAATTGAGGGAAATACCTCCAGCCCCGGGCCCTTGGGTTTCCCAAGGGGTTTTTTGTGTCACCATTGTAAACCCTCTTGAATTGCCAAAATTAAAAATCATTTTCCCCATCTCAGGATCCATCATCCCCTCTTTTCCTTCTCTGGGGGTCTGCCAGGGTTAATTTTAAAACTTGTTTTCAAGCAGAGAAAAGTCTTATCATGTACACTTTACACGGCTAGAATTGAGACAACATTTTCCCTTGCCATCATCGGCAGCTGGGCCTAATGGTTTTCATATTCGTATGTTTCCCAGCATTTACATCCATCAGCTTTGCGGTCCTTTTTACGTTTTTTTAATCTTATTTTACAACGGGTTCCCCCCACCCGTGGAAATTTTGTCATTTTTTTCCCTTTTTCCAAAACCGGGTTACGGGACGATCCCTCCACAAATGTCCCATTCTCTTCCCCATGCAGTTTGGGGGATGGAACGTCTTGTAAATAGACGTCTGATGTTGTTTAGGTTACAATATTCAGATGGTTTTCGAAGGGGCCCCTCTACAATTTTTCCCTTTATTTTTTTTAGATGAAATGTTGTAATTTTTGCTAAAAAACAATCAGTTACCAGTTTTTTTTGATATCGAAAGGCTTAACAATTTGAGAATAACAAATTAGCCCAAGCTCCCCCTTTAGGCCTGAAGCAATCTGCCATTTTTTTCGAACTTTTTTTCGAAGGTTCCCTTAAAGGTTAGAAACCCCCGCTTTTCCAGGATTTTTTCCAAGCTAAAGGGTGTCCCGGGAAAATGCCCCCGCACTTCTCTTTTTCTCCTTGCTATAAATGATCTGGCATCTGTTCTTCCATCCAATATTTGGGGTTACCCTTTTATGTTGATAAATTCCATAGTTTGTGCAGGTGACTGTTAGTAGTAGCAGCCTTTTCCCAGAATGCTGTCAACTGTTTTTCTATTGGGCTACTGTTCAGGGTTTAAATTTTAGTGCTAAAACACCCCATGTTGCTGTCACCAGACTTCCCGTCGTCTTCCTGATGTTCCATTGTACCTGATGGTTCACATTTCCCCGTAGGGGAACAGCCAGGTTTTCGGCCTTTTTTTTTGACCGTCGGTTTTTCCTGGATACTTCCCTTACCTCCTTGGCAACTTGCCATAGCCGGCTGAACCTCCTTAACCTTCGCTCACTTTCATGGGGGCGAATCTCGAAGTCTCCCCTTTATTTTTCAGCCCCCAATTTTATGAAACTTAAGTATGACGACCCGATATATTCAGCCTTTCCCGCAACTCTTTCTAAACGTCCCATCCACCATCAGGGATTACGTTTATGTCTAGGGGGGCTTTTCCCGCACCCCGTTTTGAGCCTATATGCGAAGGGGAATGTTCCATCCTTGAATGATGGGAAAAAGTGCTCATTACCCCGCCATTCTGTTCATTCTGATGAATTTCACAATCCTTCTTCAAAGGGATCAACGGGCGTTAGTGAGGTCCATTATTTCTTCCGCCCTGTTTCCGTTTCCTTTTTCTTCGTCTTCCCTCGCTTTTTCTCTTCTCTCCAGTTTTCCCCCCTTTTTATATTATCTGCATCCCCCCTTTCACTTTCCCGGGAGGTTCCCAGAGTTGTGTTTGTTCTTCCCCCCACTTTCCGTGTACGAAAACCCAAATACCTCGTTGCTTCCCCGCTCTCTTTTTTTTTAATCCTTCTTTGGGCTCATTCTCATGCCGTTTCAGTGTACACTGATGGTTCTAAATCTTCTTACGGTTCGGTTACAGCGGGGTGAGGTCATTTATTAATCCGGCTAGCATTTTACAGCCGAATTTTTATGAAACCATTGAAATTATCCTTATTACATTTATGCCTACCTCGACTTTTTTTGGGGATCTCAACCTTTAGTCCTTTCCAAACTTTTAAAAAAAATTACGCCCCCCTGGCAAGAACAAAGATATTGTTTTCTTTTGGGGCCCCGGTCGTTAATATTCAGGGCAATGAGAAAGGCAAAACCTCTGCTCGCCGTCAGCAGTTCATGACCAACTTGTTTCATCAGGGTTTTCCCTTTTTCTCAGACTATTTTTCTGAAATTTCCCCCAACCAATTTCCAGCCGTTGGCAACAACGTTGGTTCGGGTTTGACTCTTAATAAATTACATTTTTAAACAAACTTAAATTTTGGTTTCTTGGGCCCCCTCTAACCCATGCCGAGGGTTTGGGGGGCTGTCTCCGTCTTTCCCCCCCCGGGGGAACCCTTTTCTTGGGTATTTCATGCGAGGCACCCCGTTCCCCCCTTTTAGGTTTTCAGGTTCCAATTGCTGTTTGTCAAATTCCACTGGACCTCCTATCTATGAACAGCACCAGATTATCCTTTAATTGGGCACCGCTCTAACGCCCTTCCCTTTTTCTTCCCCCCTTGCCCCCGGGGCCCCCTCTTTTTTCGACTCCCCTCTTAGACTTTTTTACAACTAGTGATTTTCTTAGCACACTTTTTATACTTCCCTTTAGCCCTTTCACAGCCCCTTTTATTTTCCTCTGTTCTCCTCTCCACCCTAGCTGGGGGATCCCCAGCTGGGTTTTTGATCCCCACCCCGGGGTTTAAAAGACCCCGGTTGGTTTGGGGTTTGGGTTTTTATTAAAAATAATAATTGGGGCATGGCAATGTGTTCTGGGGGAGAGACAGGGGAAAAAAAAAGAAAAAGTATGAATGCTAGATAACAATTTACAAATTATTGAAAAAAGGGCAATTGCTTAAGATGTGGATAACGGGAACGGGGACTTTAAGAAGTGAAGAAAAGGGGCACACATAAACAAAGCTACAGGTCGGAAAACATTAATATGCTTAATGTTTGCAAATTATGTATGCAGATGAATGGTTCGAAAGGAAACAAGGTTGAAAAAATTAAATATACCCTTGGGTATCTTTTTTTGGGGGGAAAACGTTTCCACACGGTGGCTTCATAAACCATCCAAAGTAAAAAAAGTTGTAAAGGGAGGAGTATTTTGGGGGGTTCAGTCCCTGGCCTGGGTCGATTTTGTTCGTCCCCCTTGTAGTAAGTGATAGGGCAAAGGGGTTGCTTTATACTGTGGACAGGGAGGGAAGTAGGAGGCGGGGGTCCACTGGTCGAAGTAGGTCTTCGCCCAAAGGTTGGACAAGTGTTTAAAAATTCGTTTGGGGGGACTGATAAAACCCCCGTGGGGGAAACTTTCCTCAATAAAGATACCCAAGTGTTGCATACCCAAATTTTTATGCATAATCAGTCCTGAAAATGTTTAAAAGAACAGCCGCACAGGCTTCCCCAAAAAAAATTATCTCACAAACTTTTTTTGATTCGGAAGAATAACAAAAGTAAAGGAGAAAATATGGGAAAACGTTAACTATTTTTGGGCTTAGTCTGCAAGATTTTGTTCGAGATCGAGTCCCCAGGTTTTTTTGGTTTCCCCATAACCCCCAAGTAGTATGGATCCCCCAGGTTAAAAAACCCTTTGGCCAAAAGGAAAGGAGATAACGATTGCCCGGAAAGGATACCCCAGAAATGATATTTCCCTGGATACATATTGGGTTTGGGTACTCTTTCTGGTTTTGTGAAGGATTTTCCCCAGCCCAAATAAAATTTCAGTTACCCCCATTTATAAGTAGATGTGAAAGAAATGAGGGGGAGAAAGGGGGAAAGGCGTAAAAGTCATCAACAGGATCTAATTAAATCTCAGGATGGGTTTAAAGTGTTTAATTTTAATACCAAAATGCAAGGTGGAAAACTAAAAAAGAAAAGCAGACTGGGGGTTAAAAAAATTGGGATAGAGACGTAAAAAAACCCGTAAAGGGGTTTTAAACCACTAACGAGTAACTTTGCAGTAAAAGGGCATTTGACGAATCTAAAGATCAGCGCAAATAAAAATTTCATAAAAACCATCCCGGGTAAACATGTCAAAAAAAAGGGGGAAATGCAAAGGGGCTGAAGGGGCCTGACTGTTTAAATCAGCAAAATGAAAGAGGCGGGGTTCATGGGGGCCTTTGGAGCTGAAAGGGCCCCTGTCATTAAAAATTTGGGCAAGCATTTTTTTTATGTAAACAAAAGCACACAAAAGTTTGTAAATTTTTAAAAAGAGAATGTGATTCCTTTTGTTATTTTTAAAAAAAAAAAATAGTTTTTCATTAAAAAGAAAAAATATACTCTAACGTTCTTTGTTTATTTAGTCCACAAGGTGCACTCTTCGGGGCTGTGTTTGATGCTGAGCCGGGCACTTTTCTCTCACAAATTTGTCGATATGGGGTTTAAAAAAATTTTTTTGTCTGTATTTACTAGGAAATTTGATGAGAAATACAGAATAATGAAGGAAGGGTTTTTAAAATAGTAAAAACAAAAAAAAAAAAGAAGCCTGAGATAGGGCAAGAGGAAAAATAAGGTCCCGACGGGGGTTTCGGGAATGTTTTTCCCGGGGAATTAAATTTGGTTTGGGGACAGGTTAAATTTTTGATTTTTCAAAATTAAACAGGTGAGACAGGCAACGGCCAGATTTAATTACTAAAGGGGTAATTAACATTTTGGGTGGGTGAGATGCATCTTGGGCTGGTTGAGATGATTGATGCTTTCTCATCTCCCAGTCCCGGTTTAGATGATTGATCTACTTCTTTTCCTTAGTCTGGTTGGATTTATTGATGCTACTCATTTCCTGGGTCTGGTTATATTTATGCTACTCATCTCTTGGTCTGATGCCTTACCCCCCTTAGTCTGGGAAGATGAAAAATTCCCCCTTTCTCCTTGTGTCTGGAGAATGTAACTAAATGTTGCTTATCTCTTCTTGAGTCTGGGGGAAGGTGATTGATGTTCCAAATTTGAGTTTGGAGACGGGGCTCCCATTACTACACTTACTACCCTCCATCCCTCTCTTCCTCCTTTCCTCTCCTCTTTGTTCCGTCCCTGTCTGTTTCCTATATATCCCCCCTTTTTCCTTTTCTTTTTTGGGTTAGTGTGATTTTGTAAAGGGTTTAATCGGACCAAAACGTCGTCTAAGCTCCTCTTTTTCTTGCGGGTTTTTTGGGTGTTGCCTGCTCTGAAACAGCTCTTTTCTTCCCCCTTTTTGAGAAGATTAATAGTGTTACCCTCAGGCTTGTGTTCGAGTAAGACTTTTTAATGTGCATCAACTCAGCCTTAAGCCGTGGAGGACTGATAGTGGCCTCACCCAGCCTTTAAAACCTGGGTGAAATGATTGATTCTGGGACATTTTAAAGGGACATTCATCTGTAACCCCGAACTCGGAATATAAACAGATTCTAGAGACAGCAAAAAAATAAAAAAAAAGGAAACAGAAAAAATTGGAAAAAAAAAAAATTGTCAGCTGAACGTAAGTTTCCATAACATTTTTAAAATAAGTGAACTGTTCAAACCCAAAAGGGTGGGGGAAAACAATAAAGCACTTTTGTATAACACGCCAAGAGACCTTTTAAAAAATTTTAAGGGAAAAAGGGGAACTTTTCTGCTCTAGTGGGGGGTATCTTGGAAAGAAAATATTTTTCGCTCTCTCCAAGTACTTCTTCATTCTCATCTTCAGTTCTCGGGTTTAAACCAGAAATATTTGTTAAATCTGGGGTGATAAGCACTTATTAAATAGGTCACATGTCCTCCCCAGGCTTAATTTGTAAAAATTTTCTGTATTACCTGGGGTTTATAAGATTTTGTGTGATTTTGGGGAATTTGCAAAAAGTCCCGTTTTTTAACTTTCAAGTCTTGTAAAAATTGAAAAAGGGGGCGCCTTCCTCACTTGCCTCTTTTTTTATGAGTTTATTTAAAGGGTTAAGAGTGTTCACCCAGTAATTTCAAACCCTGTCCACTTTTACTGCCCCCCCCAAGCAGATTTTCTGTTGGGGGGAACAGGAGCGACTGGAGAAAAAAAATTTGGGCCCAATTTCTCTGTGGAAACCAGCCAATAATTTTCCCCACGGGCCACCATGAGGGGGGTTTACGGGGGGAAAAAAAAGGTATAAAAAATAACCCAATAAAGATCCAAAAATTTTAGTGAATAAATATTAATTCGCTTTCCAATTTGTTCTCTCATAAGGGTTTTAAGCATAGAAATATTCAATAAATTTTCTCATTCATTGGGTTTAAGGGTTAAAAAGTATTTTTTAATAATTATCGTTTAAGTGTTGATAACTTATTGCAAATTATGCTGCTCCATACCTGTTACTGTTCTTCTTTTCCCATAGATGCAAAAGGGGGTCTTTATATTTATCGCATGGAAAACAAGAATCTGCAGCGGTGCCAAAAAAGCGGCAAACAGTCGTGTTAAAAGTTATGTACTTACAAAAAAAAGGTCGCGATGTTTATTAAAAAGGTGAGGTCGGGGTTTTCCCCGGATGGTCAGAACCAAAAAGATGAAACCCGTGATTCAATTTCCTTTGGAAATCAACGGATACCCCATACATAACAGGGCAACTGGGATTCCCCCACTACTGAATATAAGTCTAGGCACAGATTACAAAGTGATAAAATTTAGCCCCAGAAAAAAAAACATATGGGAGTAGTTAAGAGCAGCGGGAATCAACGAACTGTATTGGTGCGAAAACCCCCGTTCTATTTGGAGGAATGTGTTCTCGCCCAAAACAAGACTAAACCCGGGTAATATTTCACATTTAAGGACATCTCTCCCCTGCTCCTATTTTGTAAACCAGAAACCACTTTTGGGGCCCTGTTGTGTCATACCCTTTTGTTTTCAAAATGAAGTAAAACCCCTTCAAAAGGCCAGCAGATTGGGGGTTATTTCCGATGAGCAGAACCCCTCCAACTGTTAATCAAACACCGGGTGTTTTGTAAAGTGTTTTTCTTGTATCAAACACCAACTCCCTTTCTTACCCAATGGGAAATATTACAAAATTTTAATTTTTTTTATTCTCGGGTTAATTTTGCATAAGGTTTGGTTATTTACTTATTTAACAAAAATCAAAGTAAAAAAAAAAAAAGGATACGTCTGGCAGTACATCATGATTTTATAATATCAAGGTGTTTTCAGAGAATGTTGAAACTGTTCATTTATTGGTTAACAGGTCACGAAATGCTTTTGCTCATAGACCAGCGGAAATCACCAAAATGTGCCACACTCACCAGACCAGCGCGAGCCGCCACGGGGTGCTACACCACTTTCCACCGAAAAACACGCCACAGTGTCCCCAACTTTCCCGGAAACCCGCGCGAGTCACGCCACAGTGTGCTACCCCACTTTGACCAGCGCGAGTCACGCCACGGGGTGCTCATCACTAGCCACCCGGAGTCCACCACAGTGTGCTATGCCACTGGGCCAGCGCAGTCACGCCACAGTGTGCTATGCTCATTAACCAGCGCGAGTCACGCCACAGTGGGGCTCCTCATAGACCAGCGCAGTCACCCACAGTGTGTAACTCACCCAGACCAGGGGGAATCACGCCACAGTGTCTACACTCACTAACCCGCGAGTCACGCCACGGGGTGTTTTGTCACTGGGCCAGCGCGGGGTCACGCCACAGTGTGCTATGTCACTGGGGGAGCGCGAGTCACGCCACCCGTGTGCTACACTCCTAGACCAGCCGGGGTCACGCCCCCATGTCTTACACCCCACTAACCAGCGCGGGGTCACACCACAGTGTCTACGCTCACTGGGCCCGCCCCGAGTCACGCCACAGTGTGCTATTACTAGACCCGGGGGAGTCACACCACAGTGTGCCATGCTCACTAACCAGCGCAGTCACACCACAGTGTGCCCCCCTCACTAGACCAGCCGAGTCACCCCCAGTGTGCTACCACTAGACCAGCGCGGTCAACCCCCAGTGTCCAGGGGGACAGACCAGGGGAGTCACACCACAGTGTGCTACGCTCACTAGACCAGGGGGTCTGCCACGTTGCACCCACTGACCAGCGGATCACCCCCGGTCCCAGCTCACTAGACCAGCGCGAGTCACACCACGGGGTACCCCCACTAGACCAGCGCGAGTCACCACGTGGGTCCCTCATGACCATCGCAGTCCACCACGTGTTCGCCATAACCAGCGCAGTCACACCACGGTGCTACACTTGGACCAGCGCGAGTCACACCAGTGTGCACGCTCACAGACCAGCGCGAGTCCCCCACGGTGCTACGCTCACTAAAGCGGGGTCACACCCAGTGTGCTACGCTCATAACCCGAGCGAGTCACGCCACGGTGCTAAGCTCACTAGACCAGCGCAGTCACACCACGTGGCTACCTCACAGACCAGCGGAGTCACACCACAGTGTGCACCTCACAGACCAGGCGAGTCACGCCACGTGTGATACGCTCACTAGACCAGCGAGTCACGCCACAGTGTACTACACTCTAAATAAATATAATTATTTCCCCTTTACTTCAAAAATAACAATTTAATAAATTTACAAATTTCCGATGAACATAGAATAATTACGAAAGGAAAAATTCCGAGATCCGCCGATGTTGTAGATAATTTTTATATTATATTCATCGTCGTATTCATCATCAAGTTGTCACTGTTTTGTGGAAATTTTTTATAGTCTGAAACGTTAAAAAATTTTTTTTTTCAAATTAGCCTTATATTGTATTAAGAATATATATATATATATATATTTTTATTTTTTTTTTAAATGTTTCTTTGAGGAACACTGAAAAGGTTACCAATTTTGTTATTGTAAATTAACGTAATTGTGGTTTTTTTTGGGTTTAATTTAAGTTTATATTGCTTGTCACAAAAAAATAATCGTTATCCTTATTTAAGTTTTCATTTTTAATTTTTTTATGTAAGGAGAAAAATATTTATAAAATTGATTTGACTGATTCAGGTGAAAATAGGCGAGAAAAGGGAAGATGGGGAATTTTTTTGTAGTTGATATTTTGACTTCGTATTTTTTTTATAATGGTCAGTCTTTGGTCAGTCTTGTTTTGTTTTATATACAAATCGTTATAATCGATTTAGAATTGGCGATTAACATCAACAATTGCTTTTTCCAAATGACGGATTTTATTGAGGTATGTGGCATCCTAATGGATTTTGTCAAAATTTTGGGGAAGGGGGGTAAATTTAAATGCGGATAAGCGAAGGTAATGAAATTTTATATAAAATAAAAAACACTTATGAAGAAACCCTTAAACACAGAGAATGGAAAAAAAAAGGCCTTTAATACTCATTAACAATAATCTGAAAAATTACAATGTCATCGATGGACAAGGGCAATAGGATGTTTGGGGTCAGAAATATCAGGCTCAACCTTCCAAAAAAATATTTGCCTGTATTTGTTTAGAATACCAAAATATGTTAAAAAAAGGGAAAATTTGAAAAATGATTTTATTTGGGAAGTTTTGCTGTCCTGGGGCTTTTTCCCTTTACAAAGCTCCCGGAACGAAAAGTTCCCTTTTGCTTATTATTTTTTCATTTTTCTTACAATATTTTCTCTCTACAATGATGAATTAAAAACCAAAAACCCCGACTGGAAAAAAACCAAAAAACCCCCAGTACGCACTTTGAAATTGGTTTCGGCCTGACTTTTTTGTGTACATTCCTCTCTTGTCAGGTCTGCTCTTCAACACCCGTCCTCAACGTCATGAAAGACTATGGGACAAACTTAAGGGGGAAATTAAAATAATATAACCTTTCCCCCAGATTCCCCCCTAAAGGGGGCCCTTGAGCTGGTGGGGGGCTCTTGATTAGGAAAGTGGATCTGTGCCCCCAGTTCCCTAAATTTAAACCCCCAATACCTTCAACAAAACCCCCAAGGGGATGTAAACCCTACAGGTTTAACGTCCCCCAGATAAAAAATTTCGATTACTTTCTTCAGCAAAAAAAAATTTTTGGAGGAAAAGCAATTCAAGAATTAAAACAATTTATGAGCCCCTGAGCAGAGGCTGACCAAAAAAGGGGTGCAGATTTTTTTTCACATAACACGGCGAAGCCCGGGATTCATCTTCAAAAAGTTATGGACCCAAAATTAATTTGTTCCTGGGACCGGCAAAAATTTCCTTTTTCCAAAATTCCATTCTGCAACCAAAGTTTTTTTTATACGGGGGTCACGGTATCGGGGGTTTTCCCCCGGCTGCTTAGCAAGTGTTTTTCACCCCTCACGGGCCATTATCTTGAAGAAAAAATAGGTTTAAAAGGGGTTGGGAATAAAAAAATGGGGGAGTTAGTGCACAAAAACCTCCCCTTCACTTTCTTTATAAAGTAAATGCCGATTTTTGATGAGATATTATGTTTTTTTTTTAGGAAGGAACAGGCAGGGTCCACAGGAATATTTGTTGATGACAGAACCTACAGCATTTTCTTTGAGGGAAAAACCACAACAGACTTATCTGTTTAGGGAACCAAGCATTTATTGTGAGGACAGAACCTACAGCAGACTTATCTGTTGAGAAGAACCTAACAGTACTTATCTGTTGAGGACAGAACCCAGCAGTACTTATCTGTTGAGGACAGAACCTACAGTACTTATCTGTTGAGGACAGAACCCCGCAATTTATCTGTTGAGGCAGAACCTGCAGTACTTATCTGTTGAGGAAGAACCTACAAGTACTTATCTGTTGAGGACAGAACCTCTGCAGTTTTTTCTGTTGAGGACAAAACCCTCAGGGATTATCTGTTGAGGACAGAACCACAGGAGTACTTATCTTTGGGGACAAAATGCAGTTTCTGTTGATACAGCCCGCATACTTATTGTTGGGGGGACAAAACCCTACAGCAGATTATCTGTTGAGGACAGAACCACTGAGTTTATCTGTTGAGGCAAAACCCTACGGGAGATTTTATCTGTTGAGGACAGAACTACAGGAGTACTTATCTTTGAGGACAAAAAACCAAAACAGATATTTTGAGGAAACCTACCAGTCTTATCTGTTGAGGACAAAACCTCAGAGTCTTATCTTTTGGGGAAAAACCCTACAGCAGATTATCGGGAGACAAAACCCCCTTTTCACCTGTTGAGGTAAAAACCTCACAGTACTTACCTGTTGAGGCAAACCCCGCAGTACTTATATGTTGGGGAAAAACCCTCAGCGGCTAATCTGTTGAGGACAAAACCTACAGCAGACTTATTGTTGCCAAAAACCTACAGATATTTATCTGTTGGGAAAAAACCTACAGCAGTACTTATCTGTTGAGGAAAAACCTACAGCAGACTTATCTGTTGAAAAAAACCCTTTTACACAGTACTTATATGTTGAGGACAAAACCCTCAGCGTCTTTAGTTGAAAAACCTACAGCAGAACTACAAAACACCTATTTTTCGATCAAAACAGAACGGTAGGGATGGGGATTGAACAACTTGTCGTAGTTCAATCCCCACCCTCCGTGGTTTTTACCACACTTTGGAACAGATTTAAAATTTAAAAATCATATAGCCCCTTCCCCAACACTTAACTATAAAAAATAGATCCTATAGCGCACTTGTTTATTTAAAGGAAGATCCTACAAAAAAAACCCAAAAATTGAAAACTTTACAAAAAATTTTTTCAAAACGGAACCCCATTAAGCAAACAAAAAAAAAAATTCTGCAGTAATCTGGTACCAGGAAATATCACACTGGTTCTCCCCAAAAATACAAGTATAAAATCCGAAAAACCTTGACCCGGGTTGGGGAAACTGGGAGACCTCGTTAACATTTCATCCCAAAAAGTTTGGAACAATATTATCTCTGCTGGGAAGATCAAGATGACTTTAACCCTTTTTACTGCCAGGACAAACCTTTTTTGGTGTGTGTGTTTTTTTTTTTTTTCACTTAAAAGTGTCAAAAATGTGGTACAGGGGGGTTTTAGCCCCCTGGCCCAGTGTATGGAGGTTTTTTTGTGTACCACCGTGTGGTTGCAGGGGGGGAGTCCAGCCCTGGCCCCGTGTGTGTGACTATGTGTGTTTGTGTGTTTGTGGAGGGGGTGTTTTAGCATAAACCCTCTCATTTTTTCCATTAATTTTAAATGCAAAAAAAAAAATGGAAGTAAAACAAACATTTACAATTCACCCTGTCGTCAAGGTAGAAAACGAATGACAGGATTAATACCCCCACTGAGGCATTGAGAAAAACTGGGTCATGTTTGTTAAGGAAAAAGAAATCTAGATCTTATAAAGGGAAAATTTAATCGGGTTTAAAAAAACACTACAGTAGTGCAAAAAAAATCCCTATTGGTCAGGGTAAGGTTTTGAATACCAAGCATGGGCAGGCTGCGTCACCAAAGGTCATCAAAAAGGTTTTTGCATTATAATATAGCTCTGAAAATGTGGGAATTTATGCGCAATAGCAACATAGTTGCATGCTTCAAGTATCAGTCAACAAAATAGCTTAATATCAGTCAAATAATGCACCCCCAAAAATGTAAACTGGCTTCAAGATCAGTCAACAAATGCATGCTTCAAGTATCAGTCAAATAGTGCATGCTTAAATTGTCAACATAGTGCACCTTAATATTAACATAGTGCATGCTTCAAGTATCAGTCAAATAGTACGCTTCGTATGCAAATAGTGCATGTTTCAAGTATCAGTCAACATAGTGCAAGTTATTTAAAGATTTCAAACTTTTTTATATATCAAAAACTTTGAATTGTATTTTTTATATAAATCAGTTATAAAGAAACCCTGAGGGGGAATTATACAGATCAGGTGTTTTTTAATACCTGATGCGTATAACTCTATACTGAGACATGGGTCCATTCACCTTGTTTGATCAGAGGATCATTGGAACACAAGGAAGTGCTCCCCCGAAATTGGTCTGACTTATGTTTTACAAATTTCCCCTTTTGTCAAATCTGTTCTTAAAATTATTTTACTTAATTTTCGTATTTTATGATGAAAATATCTGCAGGTACAGGGGACAATCCGATAATAATGTTGCCAAAGTGGGGGTTTCTTGCAAAGAAAAAAGCCCCCCCATGTCTGCTATTTAAAGCTCAAGTTGGGTTTCAAGAAAAAAAGTTTGGTGGCAGGTCCCCGGGCCCCAAATTTTTAAACCAGGGCATCCCAGAGACGGCAGAATGCATTTTCTTGTATTTTTTCAAGTTTGCAAAAATTTTTTGTTTAGAAGCCTTTTGATCCAAAAATCGTCTTCTTAAAAAAAGTAACAAAGATTTTTCAATCATTCTCAAAATTGAAGTATTTTAATATTTAGTTATTGAATGTGGTTTTTTTGGGGACCATTCTCCCTTTTAGGGGTGAAAAAACTAAATTAAAATATTGTATATGCAAAAGATCACAGTAAACATGTATCCACATTGCAAAAAAACCCCCGCAAAAATTGGGGAGCATTAAGCTTTTTTTGAATTTTCCCAATTTATCAAATTGCCTAATGTGAAAATCACAAAAGGGCATTATTTTTTTTTATATATAATATATGGAAGTGGAATAAATTTTACCGTAACCCAGGGTGTCAAGACGATAAAATAGAAAAATTGGGCTAAACCCCCCCTTTCTCCTGTAATTAAAAAAAATTTAAAAGGAAAAATTTAATTTATATATATATATATATATATATATATATATATATATATATATATATATATATATATATATATATTATTATTAAAAATAGGCCGTTTAAAAAGGCGGGGGTGGCCACAAAGAAAAATTTTCACCCCACTCCTCCATCACTCTCTTACAGTCTTTCCTCCTAAAAAACTGCAACATCAACACCCCCCTTCAAGGGGCCCGGACACTGTATTTCCCCACCCAGGAATAAGTCCTAAGTTTCCTGAAACCCTTCATAAATTTTACCATTTGTCTCAATTTGCCCCTTTCTAACACGCTCACGCACGCTGGATGTCCAAGACCTGCCACACAAAAACCTCCTTTACCCCCCCCCTCCAACCTTTCTAGGCCGACCCCTACCCCCCCTTCCCCCCCTATGTTTTTACACTCGAAGTATTCATTTTGTTTCCCTTTACATGTCCCATCTCAATAACCCTCCTCGTTTTTGAAATAGTTTTGGGAATCCCCTCCTCCCACTCTAAACTATGGGTATTGAATTTATTTAACCCCACAACCTCAGACATCATCACTGCCTCCCGCCTTTCCTTGTTCAACATTCACAACCAGCCTACACTCATACAAGAGTGTTGGAAACTATACTCCCACATTCCCCCCTTTTTGCTTTATGTATAAAGTTTTTGTCCCCAAAACTCCTCGGTACCACTCCCCTTTTTCTCCTCTTTTATTTGATTCACCCATTTTTTCATAGCCCCATCTGCTGCACATCCACCCCCCAAAATTGAAAAATTCATCTCCTCCATACTTCCCTCCAATCTGATATCCAATCTTCCGTTATCTTTTTTTTTGTTATCCTCATCACCTTACCCCTTCTATATTAAATTTTAATTTCCTTTTATATCCCATACCAAACTCATTCACCAACCTCTAACTTCTCGAATCCCCATAAGAGGCATCATAAGACAACGGGCAGGGGTTAAACAACCTCAGGTTAAAGGCTGTTAACCTGAGTGAAAAAGGGGACGGAAACACAGTAAATGTTTTGAATTTGTATTTTTTTACCAAACAATTTTATAAGACTTTTTTTTTCCTTCCCCAAAGAAATAGAAAACTTACATATGTACAAAATTCAGAAAGAGGTATTTATGCACGCCACGGTTGTCATGGCAAAAAACGAAAAAGACAGAGAAACCCTTTCCCAAACCCGCTAAAGGGGAAATTTAATAAAAAAGGGGTATCCACGTCACCTTTTCATTGCAAACCCGATTATAATTTGAACCTGTCGTTGATTTGAATCCATGCCAAACCCTTAACGATGGTTTGCTGGTTGGAGGGGAAACCTAAGGGTGTGAACATGCTCCAATAAAGGTTAACTCTTTGACAACACGGGGGAGGATTTCCCATTGCCATCCAAACTTTTAAAAAAGGATAAAGTTTTTTAGGGCAAAAAGGGAAAGTGTTGAACTAAGATTAAAACAAATAAAATTTAAATTTGAACGGACAAATTTTAATTTATTTTTTCATGGGAGATTTTAACCATCCCAAATTTATTTTCAAAATGCTGAGAAAGTTGTATCGCAAAACCCTTTAAAATATAAAGAATCATGTTTTATTAAAAAGGGAAAAATTTGAATATTTATTTTTTTTATATAAATTGAATTATTTATAATTTAAAAAAATTTTGGGGAAAAATTTAAAGATAAATTGACAAACTTAAGGTTTTTGGGAGTTTAGGTCCTCTTCAAGGTGGTGTCCCCTACTGTGAGGGTGGTTTTGTTAGTTGATGTGACTGTGAGGTGAGTCTTGCCCCCTTTATAAGCCTTCTTGTTATGTTTTGTTTTATAGTTTCCCTTTATAATTTGGGAGTCACGAAAACGCTTGGGGAAATTTCCCCATTTTTTTATAGTGGGTTTTCTTATATTTTATATCATTTAAGATCTTTTTAAAATATATATATATATAATATATATATATATATATATATATATATATATATATATATATATTATATATATATATATATATATATAGAATGGGGGGTCCCCCTGGTAATTTTGGGACCCATAGCCTCGGAAGTGGAAAAAAAAGGCTTCAAGGAAGAAAAATTGGAAATTTATAGAAGGGTAATGGCTGTTTGTTATTTTTAAAGGTTTAAAAAAAGGCCTACGAAAACGTGGATGGAGGTTCAGTGTTGCAGACGTTGTAAATGAATGCGAGAGGGGAAGCTTACTAAATGTAGTTAAGGCTTTCAATGATTGAAGCCGATAAGGGGGTTGGAGGAAGGTTATTTTCATTAAGAGTAGAACTTAAGGATACTCTGTCACCATAGTTGTTTTAACATATTTATTGATGAGGTTGGCATAAGTTAAGTTGGGGTATTGGGAGGGGGGGAAATATAAAATGATGGTTTGATTAAAAAGTTTAATTTTACTGTTAAATTTGTTTAACACGGTTCTTTTGGAGATTCGAGGGGAAAAAGTTGTATTTAAATTTTTGGAAGTTTTAAACAAAGGGAAATAAAATTGAACACAAAATAGAATAATGACAGAAAAAATAAATGTTACTAGATATTGGAGTTGATTTTGGAAATGAGTTGATGAAAAAAAAGGGGAACCAAGAACTGACAAAGAAAAAAAGGGGATGATGCATTCATCTGCCAGGGACGTTAATAAAAGGAATATCCCAGAGTATAGAAACCAACCGGGGTAAATCAAAATTAAACGGCAGAGAAGGGGTTGGGAAAGTGGAGATGTCTGTTTAGGGTAAATTTTTGTGAAATTATGCAGAGAATTCTGAGTTAATTAAAAAGTGGAGGTTCCAAAGGTATTATTCAGAGGGCTGAAGGGGGGTTGAGGTTTTTAAAAATTTTGGGGGGTGGGAAAAAAAATGTGATGGGGGCCATATGTCTCACTAGTATGGGGGAGGTAGGGAAAGGAGTGGAAATAAATGGTATAGTAAAACAAATGGAAAAAAAACATAAGCAGTATGAGGTCAGTGGTCATGTGGTCATACCGCCCTAAGCTGTGAATTAGCGGGGTTTAACATGGCTCTGCTGCAGTTTTTTAGAATCTCAGGTTGAAGTTTTGGGAAGAAGGAGGTTCACTACTTCAGGGGGAAAAATGAGGCTGAAGCTTCGCCAGGAGGGTTTGGGAGTGAATGTGGATGATAGTTGGTGTGGTGAGGAGGAAATGGTTCCAACAGGAGAGTGGGCTGGGGCAAGGGGTTCACAATTCAGGAAGAAGGAAGATAAGAAGGTTAAAAGAAGATGGAAGGAAAATGATTTCTTTTCTCCCGGACAGTGTATTCAGGGTTAGGGAGTTTCCATGGGAGGACATAAAAATAAGGAAAGTTAAGAGAAAGATTTGAAGGAAAATCCTTTTTGTTCCTCGGGATGAGTGCTTGGGCCCGTGAAGGAAAGGTATTTTCCCCCTGCTAATAGAGGTGAATTTTGTATAGGTGACCCGGAAGATAAATGGACCGTGTTTTCTGAAATGGAATAAGGTGAGAGGGGTTTCCCCTGGGCTGGTGTTGGTGAATGAAAACAGGTTGGATAATATCATGTCAGGTTGGGAACAAGCCCATTATCTGTCTCAGTGCTGGTGGAAATGATTTGGGAAAAGGAAAAAGGAGCTGCTAGATAAGAAGTCAGCAAAGAGTTTTAAGCGGGGGGGGTCCCATTATGTGACTTCCCTAAAAAAGGAGGGGGAAATGAATGGTTGTCTGGGAAAAAGGTAAATTGCGGGTAGACAATCTAAGGAACTTAACCCCATTCATTAAACTGGGACAACTTTTATCAACATGATATGTATGAAAGGGGAGGGAGAACTCTGGGAAGGGTGGGCTTGCCAACTCGATCGAGAGGAATTGCTGCTGATATTTTAAACGATAGAGGATAGAGGTATGGGTGTGTGGAAACAGTCGTTTGCAACACTGGGGCTAAAAACAGTATGTATAAAAGAAATTTATAAAAAGTTCCAAATAAAGAATTGGATCAGGTCAGAAAAAGGGGAGACAGTAGGGGGAAACAAGAGACTAGCCCCCTTAAGGTTTCTTACTAATAGCAATTTAAGAAAAAAATAATATTAAATTAATTGCAATGCAGCAAAATAGATATTATTGCTAAAAAAACCGGGCCCAACTAAAAGATAGAAGTTGCCTTCTGAATGTCACATAAAGGCTATAAATTTTCCATACTGATGGGGTAAACGGGAAGGGGTGGTGGGGGGATGTATGTCGAGAAATTTTAAATTTTTGGGTAGACAAGATATAAAATTAAAAGGGTCAACCACTGAATCTGTTTGGTTACAGCTTCTAAAGGGCCAAAAACTGATTTTGGGGTGTGATTTGGGCCCCCAAATTTTGATAGGGAGGGAAAAACCTATGGATGAAATTAAAAGGCATCACTTTGAAAATGTTGTGCTAAGGGGAGATTTAAACTTGAAAAACTGGACTTTTGACAGGAAATTTTAAATCAAGTGCTTTCTTGATACGATTCGGGATTTTTTTTTAAAAAGGGGAAGCAACTGAAAATAACCGCTAGACTTGGTTTTTGCCAGCAAATCCTAATTAATAATCTTGGGGTTTAAATGGAGTTTGGGGGAAAAGTGATCAAAACCCCTCTTTTTAATATATCATAAACCCAAAATTGGCAATCAATTCTGCCCCTGATTCCCCGCCTGGCTATTTCATGGACTGAAAAATTCCCTGGGTGGGCTGAATGGAATGACCTGACGAGGCCCGGGAGGGGGTGATTAAATGACTTTTTCAGAGAATATTCAGCTGCCCGACAACTTATTTTCCCAAAGGGGAAATCAGAAAAAAAATAATGATCCTAAAGGGATGAAAATGATTAAAACATCTCATTGTAAAAGGAGGGGATAAAAGAAGAATCAAAGGGAGGGGGGCAATTAAAATCAAAAATTTCAGTTGAGAAAAAAAAAAAGGAAAAGAAAAGAAAAAAAAACTAGAGGTTAAAGTTGGAAATCGAAACAACCCCAAAAATAATTTTTCAGGTATACATAAGATTGGGGACAAGAAGGCCCTCAAAAGTTATGGGTAGCTCGTCAGTGAAAGGAAATTTTATAATTTTAACCTTACTTCCAGATCTGTCTGTGACTCGTAGATCTGTTGTACCGATATTTCAAATGAAGTAAAAAATATATGACCAGTGGTGACCTGTTCCCCAGTGGTGCCCTGTTCTTCTCAGTGGTGCCCTTTTTAGCTCAGTAAAGACGTGTCTAGTGTACCCCCTGTGGACTGAATCGATCCCCCCATTGAAAACTTTCCAGCGTTTAAAGGGGAAAGATGGGAAGCGAGATACGGCGATTGACGGAGGAAAACAAGAGGATTCTATGTCCTCCTTTTTGGAACCAGGTCAAGAACCGGGGCCGGACGTGGGACGGTTGAAGATCAAAAGACGAATGGAGGGTAGAAACAAAAAGAAAAAAAACTGTTTGGGAAACTTCGAACTCCTTTTCGTGCTCCAGACGAATGTGGTCGACTACGGGAACCCGACGAACTGTCCAAGGGAAGGAAAAAACATTGTTATTGTTGGGATAAAGTTAGATTTTGGATAGGGCCTTCTGCTTGACAGAAAGGGTGGGAAAAGGGTTTTTTTTCGGGGGCGGGATGGAAGAATTGTTGCCGGCTTGACAACTTGCATGGTAAGGGGATCAATCCTATTATCTGCCTCAGTGTGGAGGCAATGATGTATCCAAGGTAGAAGGGAGTTTAGTTGTAGGATAAGGCGCAATAGCATCATTAGGAAAAAGGGGGGAGCCCTGTTAATGATTTCCAAAAAGGGGTGTTGAAATAATGGCTGCCCAGAGGATTGGTATAAATTGCTGGCTAGACAAACATTGGATAATGCAGTCCCATTCTTGCAACGACCCCCAGGCCCGAAATGACATGTATGCCAGGGATGGGTTTCACTTATCCGGGGGTGTAGGATTTTCCAGTCAGTTGGGATGTTTTTAGGGCTTTAAACTGGATTAGTTAATATGGGTTTGGGAATGGTAAATAATGGGGGCCAAAATATTGACAGGCTTTGATATCAAAATCAAAACAAAAACAGTAATCGAGTGACACAGGGTAATGATAGTAAAAAATTGTGTAAAAAAAAAGCGAAAAGGTTCACAAGAAGATACATAAAAGTTTTTTATTAACTGTCAAGCGCCAGAAAAAAAATTGGAATTACGTTTGGTAGCATGTTCTGGGAACTTTGATGTCATTGCAAAACTGAAACATGGTAAAATCCAAGAGTGGGTTTGATTGCTGAGTGTCATTTCAGGGTTTAAGTTGTTCCATGTAGATAGAATAAGGGGAAAAGGGGGGTTTGATTGTAAAAAAAATATAAATTGCGCATAAAAACCGGCATAAAAATAGAGGGATCATTAACAGAATCTGTTTGGGTGATTTTCTAGAAGGTCAAAAAACGATTCTAGGTGTAATATACCACCCCCAGGTTTGGGATCACGATAGAGGGAGATTTCCCTTGGGACGAAATTGTTGGGCTTCTAGGCTCAGGATAGTGGGGTTTTTTAACTTTGTAAAAGACTGACTTTTTTGCCCGGTAATCTGAGCCCAGTGATTTTTGGAAGTAGTTCGGGACTTTTTTTTGAAGCAGGGGGACGGAGCCTACCAGAGGTTTTTGCTCGCCTAGTCTTGTCAAAAAAAACTCTTGTAATAATCTGAGATCACTGAAGAGTTTGGGAGCAGTGATCAAACCTTACTTTTAATATTAAGGGGAGTACGAAATAGGAAAAACGGAAAAATTTCCCTGATTTTCGTTCTCCCGATTATTTGATTAGGGAACACCTGTCTAATTTTTAAAAATTAGCTAACGATTACGAGGGGATCTGCGTTTATGATTTTTCTTAAAAATTTACAACGCAAATATGTTTTTTCCCCAGAGAAAAAGGTCAAATAAAAGACCCCAAATGGATTAACAGGAGGCAAAAACATCTATTGGGGGAAAAAGAGGAATTTATAGGCGAAAAAAGAGGAGATTTTAAACCTTATTGCCAATATGTTCAGTTAAAAAGAGAAGTAAAAAAGGGGATTAGAAAGGCTAAACGTGACTTGAGATTAAGGTTATAATGAATAAAAGCTAATCCAAAAAGGGGTTCTTTTTAATGAAAGGGCGAAGGTGAGGGGGGTGGACCTCTGAAAATTTGGGGAAAGGAACGACGGATAACGAACTGGAAATGTTTCTCTATTTTGACTATTTTTTTTTCAGTCTTACACAAAAAGACGTAAAGAGATTCCAAAAATTTAAAAATTATTCAGTTCCTTTGAATTCAAGTTAACTAATATTACTGTCACGAGGGAAATTTTTCAAAAATAGATAAATGAAAAATGCCCCGGGGCCCGACGGGTTTTAGGGTACTTAAAGAAGAAAATGGAACTTGTACCCTTTAAGTGTTTAAAAACGTCCATCCTAACTGGTGTTTGGAGGATGTGGGTATAATGAGTTCCATATTCAAATCAGGGGGTAAGTCCATTCCATCAAAACCGTCCCAAAAACCCCGTCTATAGGAAATTTTAAATCAATTATAGCTGATATTACGAGTCACCTTGAAAAAATAATTTTATTAATGAATCTCAGATTTTCGGGGGTCGTTCCTGCCTGACAAATTTATGATTTTTCAATAAAAATTTGAGGGAGTAGACAGGGTAAATAATATGAATATTTCTTGGATTTCAAAAGGCCTTTGATAACCTCAAAAGACTCTTAGAAAGGGGGAGCTCATGGTATAGGGGTAAAATTCTAGCATGGATAAGGCATGGCTTACCAAAGAAAAATTTCCTTTTGGGGGCAACTGAGTGGGATTTGTCATATGGCTTTCCCCAAGGGTCAGTTTGGGCCCATTTTGTTCATAATTTACTAAAAGACCCGAGAAGGGAAATTTCAAGTGACATGAGTAAATTTGATGATAAAAATAGGTCGTATAATTCATTCTGAGGGGGATCCAGTGAACTCGGGGTTTGATAAAAATTCCGGGGCTGAAAAGGGGAGATGGTTCAATGTGGGCAAGGAAGGTGCTAGTGTTGGTAAAAAATATCCCCGAATTTTAAAAAAGGTAAATTTACGTCATCAAATGTGAAAAAAAAGGGGGTTGGTAACGAAATTTAAACCAAGGTCCATGTGCCAATACAAAATTACAGGTTTTTTCAGAAATTAACAAAAAGTCCAAAATTTTTTTTGCCTATAAAACCAGTGAGACCTTTTGATTATTCAGTTTTCTCCTTTACAGGATGGATAAGATTCATTGGGGAACATAAAAGAAGAATGACTAAAATGATTTACAGTATGAAATCTCCCATGAAATAGACTTAACATTGAATTTCCCCTTTTAGAGACGTAGAATGAGGGGGGATATCATCGAGGTGTAAAGGGATGATGGGATAAAAAAAGGGGATAATAAATACTGGGATATAACCCAAATAAGAACGAGAAAAAAGGATTTAAAAGATAAAATTTTGATTTTGAAAGGACATAGGCAAGTACTGGGTTTTCGAACAGGTTTAGATGCGTGGAACAACTTCCGAGTAGGGGGGTAGAGGCTAGGGCCTTTGGGGGGGTTTTTAAAAAAGATTGAACAAAATATGATAGGGGGTGGGTTTTATTAGTGTCGTGAGTAAGGGGAAATTCAGGGAGTGGTGGTTTTTATGGACCTGCCTTTTATGGGCCAAGGGGGCCCTTTTGCGGGGTTCCTCCATTCTTATGTTTTTATGTTTTTATGTTCACCAGTTTTTGGAAGATACTAGGATACCAGAAAAATTTAAAATTTTGTAGAACAGGACGATAGTAAACTTTCCCATTAAGTCACAAGGACTGTCCTTAGACAAATAGATAAATTAAAACCTAACATCACCGGGGCCCGATAAATTGCAAGGGCTAAAGGGAAAGAAAGAGACTTAGAACCATGCTAATCTTTTTAACATTCCCAAAATGGGGGAGATGTGAAAATTTCAAAAGAAAACCCTTTTTTAAAGCAGGGGACACCCTTAGCTTGAACTATGCCCAAAAAACCTAACCTCCAAATGGGGAAAAATTTTTGGAATCAATAATTTCAGGCAATTCGTAGCCATCTTGAAAAAATAAGAACATGAAAGGGGAACACTGCAGTGGCCTGTTGGCCATACGGGTCCCACAATCCGTACCACTAACAGAAACCCTCAACCCAATTTTAAAGTACCCAAAAAATAAGTTTGACAATTCCATTCCCCAGGGAGTCCCATCAAACCCAACCCCCCTCACTCAGAATTTATCCAACCCAAAATTTTAAACTACCCCAAAGGGCCTGCTTCAATAACCCCACTAGGCAGACTGTTCCACTAATACCTATTTTCCCAAAAAAACTTTCCTATATCCTTTTTAAATCTAAACACTAATTAACCTTTTTGGGGGTTTCCTTGGGGAGATATCCTCGACCTTTATTTTTATCCTTTTTTTAAAACCCATTTTCCATTTATACCTCGATCATGTTCCTCATTCTACGTCTTACAAGTGAATGTAATTTAAAGGGTCTTCAATCTTTCTTCGTAAGGAAGATTTCTAATGCTTTTTATTTAAAGTATTAATTTAGTCATTCTACCCGAATGTTTTCTAATGAATTTATGTCCATTCTGTAATATGGGACCCAAAAAGATGAACAGGGGAGGCCTTACTAATGATTTAAAACTGAAATATAACCCGGGCTTCTTTTCTCCCTTTTATATAAAACCAGAACTTTGCCTTATTACTCCTTAGGGATTGCTGTCTTGGGTTTAGTGCTGCTTTCCATCACCCCAAAAACCTTCTCAAACTTGTAGGCTAAGTTCTCGTTATTTAACTTATAAGTGTTTTTGGGTTTTGGAAATCCGAGATTCAGAACCTTTCATTTATCTACATTGAACTGCATCTGCCACCTTTTTAAAGTTTAAATTTGTCTAAATCTACCTGGTTTTTGAAACTATGGTCTTATCTACCTGTCTTCGTGTCGTCGGCGAATTTGCTCATATCACTAGTAATTCCCCTCGTCGGTCATTGAAAATATTACAAATAACAATGGGCAAGACTGATCCCTGTGGGAACACCACTTGTTACAAGTCCCCATTCGGGTTTAACCCATTTTGCAAATTTCGCTTCCTATTGGGTGAGTATACCGATCCATGACACACTTTTCCCCCAAAGGGAGGGGGCTGCCACTTTCTTTGTCCCGGTGGGGACTCATCAAAACCCTTACTAAAGTCTAAATAAAAAATTCAAATTTTTTTTTATGTGATCAAAGCCTCAAAAATTTCTGAAGAAGGTTAATAAATTAATAGGCAGGAACGGCCCCCGTGAATCCATGTTGAATCAAAAAAATTATAGTTATCTAGATGGCTTCTAAAATTTTTCAGCTATAATTGACTCTATAATTTGCCCCACAATTGGGTCAGGTTATTGCGGGAATTTAGGTATGACTTGTCCCCGCTTTAAAATAGGATTACATTGCCATCTTCCCATATGACACTACACCTGTTTAAGAGATAAATTAAAAAATTTAAAATTGGTTCCGAGTTTCCCTTTATTCCCTTTAAAAACCCCTTTCAAAAGCTCACGGTCCCGGGATTTATTTTTTTCAGTGGTCAGTTGTTTCATAACCATTTTAGTGACTGTGATATTTCATAATTTATTTTTTCTGGGGCCCCTGTAAAAAAATTTAAATTTCCCGGGGTATTATTAGTGTCTTCCGTGTGAAAACCGGGGAAAATAATTATTAAAAAAAGGCACATATCATTATCCTTGTCAGTAAGATGCCCAAGTTATTTTTTTAAGGGGCCTATCACCCTAACTTTTTTTCTATAAACCTGGAAAACTTTTTTTTTTTAACCCCAAAATTTTTAAATTTTATAGTCCCTTTAGCTTTTTTTTATCCCCCTTTTTAAAGTCCTCTTTTTCAGTATACTGATTTATAAAAACCTCACCCTTTTTTCCTTATAAATTCCTTTTTTCTGCCCCAAAAAATACGACCATTATTCATCCATTTTTGGGGCATTTCTACTTGATCTAATTTCTTTATAAGGAAAATGTTTTTTGGGGTCCCGATAGTGTTAAGAAAAAGTCATTTATACCCCCTCTTAACCCCCACAGTTGATAGGTGTTTCAATCCTTTTAACTGCAAGCGAAAAAACTGGGACCGTTACTGAATTATCCCTAATCCAAAACCCTTCAATGCTAAAAGGAAAAATTGTTTGGGGTTTTTAATTCCCCTGTAATTTTTTAAATTTTTACCCGGTTTTTTTTGGGCCCGACCCAAATCAAGTAGGTTATTTCCTTTTAGGTTCTGTTTTAAAAATGCTTAAACAGCAATCCTGAACTACTACTAAAGTCGTTAATTCTAAATTCCCCGTCAAAAAATTTCCCAAACAATCTGACTAAAGTTAAAGTCCCTAGAATTACTACATTATGTCCTTGTGGCCTTAACAATTTCCTCCCAAAGTAAATCACGCCTAAAAAAAATTTTTTCACACCCTGAAAATTCTATCCAGACAGATCTGTTTTTTATTTCAGTTTTATCCCCTTTTTTATCAAAAATTTAAAATGATCACGGACAGGGGCCCCCCCACCCTCTTCCCATATTTCTGTCTCGGAAAAATTTTAAAAACCCTGAATACATTCGGCGGGCAAGCCCCGATTTTCATAAAACCATGTCTCAGTTATTGAAAAAACATTAAAAACCCATTTCAACTAATCTCAACTCGTCCATCTTATTCCTCCTACGACTATTGGTAATATATATTTAAAGACCCTCCTTTCTTTTTTCCTTCCCTGCTCATTTCTGTTTTCCACTATACCTATTACCCCTTGTCATCTATTGTCCCCAGTTACACTATTCACCTTATTCTGCCTATTATGTTCTCCTAGAACATAATATTACTACCACCATTTTTTCCCCCCAAAACCATAACTAACTTTTCTGTTTAAAGCCTAAATCCCCCCCCTGCAGTTCCGGGACCCCACCCCGACCTGGATAAGTAAACCCCCACCCCTGGCAAATTTTTTTGGCCATAGAAGAGGTCCCAGTTGCCCGAATGTTACTAAATTTTCTTACGATTTGTCCACCAGAAATTGACCCCAAACCCACAGCCATTCTTTTCCAACTCCTCTCCTTGGAAAAATACCACATATGACGGGTTCCCCACCTTTTTCCCTAATTATGTCTATTGCCCCTAAACCCAGTCAGGTCCTCACCCTACGTCGCCAACATCGTTGCCTCCAGCACTGAGACAGAAAAAGGATTGCTCCCATTACCTCTCGATTTGTCCCGATGGCAACAATATCCTCCATCCCCGCCCCAGGAAAACAAACCCCTGTCTCCTACTCCACATTCAAACAGAAAGCCCTATCCATGTACCTAACTCTTCCCAAAACCTTTTTACCTTCCGTGTCGTTCGTCGGGCGCATCCCAACCCCATTTTCATCCCAAAACTTTCCTAATCTTTTAAATCTAAACTTATCTAACTTGAATCCCTTATTTGGGGTTTTCCTGGAGATATCCTCAAGACCTTTTTTATATCCCTTTGTTAATACCCATTTTTCCATTTTTACCTCATCATGTTCCCCCATTTTACATCTTACAAGTGAAAGTAATTTTAGGGTCTTAATCTTTTGGAAGATTTCAACTATGTAAATTTAGTCATTCTACGCTGAATGTTTTCTAACGAATTTGTCCATTCTGAAAAGGAGACCAAAACTGAGCTGGGAATCGGTGGTTTACTAATGATGAAAAGCGTAATATAACCTCTGGACTTCTGTTGCTAACACTTGTAAAAACCCCAAATATATATTTGTTTTAACTACCTTAGGCATTCGTCCGGGGCTGACCTGAGTAAGGCCCAGGCCTGTTGTAGTTTTCCCTTTTCTTATTTCTTATTTTCCCGGGGAAAACAAGAAAAAAATTTTTAAAAAATAAGCACATACACTTTGCATAATGCCCAGAGTTATTTTACACTTACCCAAAGAACTTCATCCCCATTTTAGACCAAGATATTAATTAATCTGTCCAAATCCTCCTGAGTTCTTTATATCCCCCTGAATAATCATTCCCCATTTTTTTTAATCAAATTTGCTCATGTCATTGAATTCTTCAAGGTTAATTTTAAAATAAAAACAGAGGGCCAAATTGACCTTTTAAACCCATAGGAAAAACCCCATTAGAGACCCATTTGGAAGCACCTGCTTTTTTTGGGGCCATGCCTACCCAGTTAAACCCCTCCATCATGAGTTCCCCCTTTCTGAGCCTTGTGAGGATTTTTCAAGGATTGATAAATCCCAAAAAAACAAATAAGAACATAAGAACAAAAAAAGGAGGGAAAATGCAACAGGCCCTTTTGGCCCCTACACAGGTCCTTCACAATCCCTCCCCCTAACAGAATATTTGCTCAACCCAATTTTCAAAAAGGGAAAAAAGCTTTTAAACACCACCATGCGAGTCCCACCAAACCAACCCCCCTTTATCTGAATTTATCCAACCTAAATTTTTAAACACCCCAAAGGGCCTAAATAACCTACTAGGCAGACTTTCCCTCATCAACTACCCCTTTTTAAACCAAAATTTTTTTTATATCCTTTCTTCTAAACTTATCTAACTTGAATATTATTGGGGGGTTTCTGGAAGATATCCTCAAGACCTATTTAATCCCCTTTTTCCCCATTTATCATCTGTTTTATAACCACCTCGAGTAAAATTCGTTAATTTGAATTCCGAACGAAAAATTTTTGTTTTAAATTTAAACGTCTTTTTAGTAAAAACGACAAAATATAAATTAAATAAAGCAATTGTGTTATCCGTCATTTTCCCTTCCCATTTTCATCCATTTTTTCCCCACCTTCGTTTTTTAATTTGAAAGAACCCTTTTGGGTTAGTCTTTGATTCTTGCAACTAAATTTTAAAGTCCCTTTGTTTTCAATCACCTTTTTTTTATCTTTTTAAAAATGAACATATTGGTAAAAGGAATCACTTATTCACATATCTTATAATTATTCAAAAATTTTGAACATAAAATGTTTTTTTATGAATAAAAAAGGGCAAAAAAGGGGTTTAATGGGTGATTTGGGGTCTTGGTTTTCTTTGATAAAGTACCCCTAATTTTTATAAAAAGGTTCTAATCAAATATTTTGAAAAGCACTTTTTCAAACCATACATAGTTTGTTGGTTTTTAACTTCCCTTTATTTTGTCATTATTCTGATTTTCTTTCCAGATAATAGCAATGGTATGTTAGGGGGAAAAAATGGAAAAAAAAAAAAATAAAATTGGTAGTAAAAAAATTATCAATTTCCCGATAGTTTTTTTTCCCTTTTAAAACGTAAAAAATAATGGTCTTTGGGGAAATCAGATTGGCCTCAGGTTTTAAAAAGGCACCATGATGGCATCGATGAATTTTAAAGGGTTCTAAAAGAACAACCCTTTTTTTGATCAGTTTTGGAAAAAGGATTCCAAAAATCCCCTTTTAAAAAATTTTCCCGGGGAAAAGGGGGGTTTTCCCCTTAATTCACAATGTTTTTATGATTGAGCAGCGAGGTTCCCAAAACCCGATCCCCGTGGAAAAACCATTTATTGGGGTTGCAAACTTGAGATTGTGGAACTGCATTAAACACCTTTTCAGGATGAACAAATCCCTTTTTTAAACTGGGAAACTTTTAACCATCTGGTTGACTTTTGATCTCATATCGTTGTGTCTGATTGCTCAGATGACCATTCGGGGTAGGCTCTTTTGAACACGCACACATTTTATAATCACCTTATTGAATTGATATTCCCCAGCCTTTGGGGCTGAAATTTTTTGAGGAACCAGATTTTTTTTGATTTTGATCCGCTAAGATGTTTGTTTCAGACCTATTTCAGGGTTTCAAAACCAGAATCAATTGGGAGGGCATTAGCTTCTTGAGGGCCCTTGTCGTTAAAAGACTTTGGTCGAGGTTACCTTTGATCTTCTTTTTTAGACTGAACCTTAATCCCCAAACCCCCTTCCCCCATCCAAACCCCCTTGTATCCTTAACTCCCCTCCTCCTCCATTTTTTCCTCCCGTTTTTAGCCCCTAGGTCCCTCTTCTCCGGCATTACAGTTTCTAGGTAGGGAAAAAGTGTGCGGGGGTTCATCCCCCTCTGTGGTGTTCCCCGGGAGTGGGTAGTTTTCCGTGGGAAATTTGATCATCTGGGGTGCCCTGCTTCCTTCTCGGATTTCCCGGAGGTGGGGC
>WNWK01019615.1:0-30000 GCA_009830355.1 Cherax destructor
TTGCTGCCCACTCTTCCACTCCCACACTCACTTGCTGCTCACCCTTCCACTCCCACACTCACTTGCTGCCCACTCTTCCACTCCCACACTCACTTGCTGTCCACTCTTCCACTCCCACACTCACTTGCTGTCCACTCTTCCACTCCCACACTCACTTGCTGCTCACCCTTCCACTCCCACACTCACTTGCTGCTCACCCTTCCACTCCCACACTCACTTGCTGCTCACTCTTCCACTCCCACACTCACTTGCTGCTCACTCTTCCACTCCCACACTCACTTGCTGCTCACTCTTCCACTCCCACACTCACTTGCTGCTCACTCTTCCACTCCCACACTCACTTGCTGCTCACCCTTCCACTCCCACACTCACTTGCTGCTCACTCTTCCACTCCCACACTCACTTGCTGCTCACTCTTCCACTCCCACACTCACTTGCTGTCCACCCTTCCACTCTCCCTCCTCTTCCTCAACTATCACTCTCTGTACCATGTCATGTCTTCCACCCTCCTACCCTCCCTCCCAGCAGCAGAGACAAAAGTGCCAGCCAGCCAGCCAGCACTACAGCCAGCACTACAGCCAGCACATCAGCCAGACAACCAGCACTACAGATAGCACATCAGGCAGACAACCAGCACTACAGCCAGCACATCAGCCAGACAACTAGCACTACAGCCAGCACATCAGCCAGACAACCAGCACTACAGCCAGCACATCAGCCAGACAACCAGCACTACAGCCAGCACATCAGCCAGACAACCAGCACTACAGCCAGCACATCAGCCAGACAACTAGCACTACAGCCAGCACATCAGCCAGACAACCAGCACTACAGCCAGCACATCAGCCAGACAACCAGCACTACAGCCATCACATCAGCTAGACAACCAGCACTACAGCCAGCACATCAGCCAGACAACCAGCACTACAGCCAGCACATCAGCCAGACAACCAGCACTACAGCCAGCACATCAGCCAGACAACCAGCACTACAGCCAGCACATCAGCCAGACAACCAGCACTACAGCCAACACATCAGCCAGACAACCAGCACTACAGCCAGCACATCAGCCAGACAACCAGCACTACAGCCATCACATCAGCCAGACAACCAGCACTACAGCCAGCACATCAGCCAGACAACCAGCACTACAGCCAACACATCAGCCAGACAACCAGCACTACAGCCAGCACTATCAGCCAGACAACCAGCACTACAGCCAGCACATCAGCCAGACAACCAGCACTACAGCCAGCACATCAGCCAGACAACCAGCACTACAGCCAGCACATCAGCCAGCACATCAGCCAGACAACCAGCACTACAGCCATAACATCAGCCAGACAACCAGCACTACAGCCAGCACATCAGCCAGCACATCAGCCAGACAACCAGCACTACAGCCAGCTCATCAGCCAGACAACCAGCACTACAGCCAGCACATCAGCCAGACAACCAGCACTACAGCCAGCACATCAGCCAGACAACCAGCACTACAGCCAGCACATCAGCCAGACAACCAGCACTACAGCCATCACATCAGCCAGACAACCAGCACTACAGCCAGCACATCAGCCAGCACATCAGCCAGACAACCAGCACTACAGCCAGCACATCAGCCAGACAACCAGCACTACAGCTAGCACATCAGCCAGACAACCAGCACTACAGCCAGCACATCAGCCAGACAACCAGCACTACAGCCAGCACATCAGCCAGACAACCAGCACTACAGCCAGCACATCAGCCAGACAACCAGCACTACAGCCAGCACATCAGCCAGCACATCAGCCAGACAACCAGCACTACAGCATCACATCAGCCAGACAACCAGCACTACAGCCAGCACATCAGCCAGCACATCAGCCAGACAACCAGCACTACAGCCAGCACATCAGCCAGACAACCAGCACTACAGCCAGCACATCAGCCAGACAACCAGCACTACAGCTAGCACATCAGCCAGACAACCAGCACTACAGCCAGCACATCAGCCAGACAACCAGCACTACAGCCAGCACATCAGCCAGCACATCAGCCAGACAACCAGCACTACAGCCAGCACATCAGCCAGACAACCAGCACTACAGCCAGCACATCAGCCAGACAACCAGCACTACAGCCATCACATCAGCCAGACAACCAGCACTACAGCCAACACATCAGCCAGACAACCAGCACTACAGCCATCACATCAGCCAGACAACCAGCACTACAGCCAACACATCAGCCAGACAACCAGCACTACAGCAAACCAGCAACGCCGTCCAGCCAGCCTGCCCAAAATTAATAAGAAAGTTCTTGCTATTAAGATCCACCAGCGTTCAGGGTTTGAAGCCGATCAGAAGAAGAATTCACTAGTTTTTACTTGGGAAACAATTCGCATAATAAAATTTGAGAATTGAAATTTACACAGCTTAAAGTGAGTGACAAAATGTTTTTGAATGAAACCCACCAATGGTGAAAGTTTGAAGCCGATCAGAAAAGGCATTTTTCAGTAACTGATCTGACTTCAACGATTCCAAGTATTTTTTTTAACTATTTCAGTAAATTATAAAGTTTGCAGCAACTGGGACTAAAGTTATGGGTTATCATTATTATCTTAGAAAACATCGGAAGAAGAGGGGGAGGAAGTGGGGGAGTAGAGGGAGGGGAGGGGAAGAGGAGGGGAAGAGGAAGGGAAGAGGAGGGGGAGGAGGGGAAGGCATAGGGAAGGGGAGGGGGAGGAAGAGGGGAAGGGGAGGACGGAGAGTAAACAATGACCCACCGGTACATCAACGGGAGACAACAGGCAGATAAGTAAACGGTCCTGTTAATCAAGAGCGCTCAGCGTAATACTGTTGCATGCATCAATGTTTTTTTTACGACTGTGTCTGGGATAAATCACCGTCACTTACTGTGCACTCACCAATAAACTTGATAAAACTGTCACTGCTGACAGCCAGCATAATATAGAATAAATTTTGAAGGAAAAAATATGTTTTTTTTAAACAAAAGCACGTAATTATTTGACAGATATTCCCAAGCTGACAGATATCTCCAAGCTGACAGATATTCCCAAGCTGACAGATATCCCAAGTTGATAGATATCAAGAAGCTGACAGATATCCCCAAGCTGACAAGTATCCTCAAGCTGACAGATATTCCCAAGCCAACATATTTAGAATCTGACAGATATATAACAGTTGACAGATATTTCGAAGTTGACAGATATTCTAAAGCTGACAGATATTCTCCATGCTACACCCTGGGTGAGGCAGGGTAGCAGCATGTTTCACCCTGGGTGAGGCAGGGTAGCAGCATGTTACACCCTGGGTGAGGCAGGGTAGCAGCATGTTACACCCTGGGTGAGGCAGGGTAGCAGCATGTTTCACCCTGGGTGAGGGAGGGTAGCAGCATGTTACGCCCTGGGTGAGGCAGGGTAGCAGCATGCTACACCCTGGGTGAGGCAGGGTAGCAGCATGTTACACCCTTGGTGAGGCAGGATAACAGCATGTTACACACTGGGTGAGGCAGGATAGCAGCATGTTACACCCTGGGTGAGGCAGGGTAGCAGCATGTTACACCCTGGGTGAGGCAGGGTAGCAGCATGTTACACCCTGGGTGAGGCAGGGTAGCAGCATGCTACACCCTGGATGAGGCAGGGTAGCAGCATGCTGCAACCTAGGTGAGGCAGGGTAGCAGCATGTTACACCCTGGGTGAGGCAGGGTAGCAACATGTTACACCCTGGGTGAGGCAGGATAACAGCATGTTACACCCTGGGTGAGGCAGGGTAGCAGCATGTTACACCCTGGGTGAGGCAGGGTAGCATCATGCTACACCCTGGGTGAGGCAGGGTAGCAGCATGTTACACCCTGGGTGAGGCAGGGTAGCAGCATGCTACACCCTGGGTGAGGCAGGGTAGCAGCATGCTGCAACCTAGGTGAGGCAGGGTAGCAGCATGCTACACCCTGGGTGAGGCAGGGTAGCAGCATGCTGCAACCTAGGTGAGGCAGGGTAGCAGCATGTTACACCCTGGGTGAGGCAGGTAACAGCATGTTACACCCTGGGTGAGGCAGGGTAGCAGCATGTTACACCCTGGGTGAGGCAGGGTAGCAGCATGCTACACCCTGGGTGAGGCAGGGTAGCAGCATGTTACACCCTGGGTGAGGCAGGGTAGCAGCATGCTACACCCTGGGTGAGGCAGGGTAGCAGCATGTTACACCCTGGGTGAGGCAGGGTAGCAGCATGCTACACCCTGGGTGAGGCAGGGTAGCAGCATGCTGCAACCTAGGTGAGGCAGGGTAGCAGCATGTTACACCCTGGGTGAGGCAGGGTAGCAGCATGTTACGCCCTGGGTGAGGCAGGGTAGCAGCATGCTACACCCTGGGTGAGGCAGGGTAGCAGCATGTTACACCCTGGGTGAGGCAGGGTAGCAGCATGTTACACCCTGGGTGAGGCAGGGTAGCAGCATGTTACACCCTGGGTGAGGCAGGATAACAGCATGTTACACCCTGGGTGAGGCAGGGTGCAGCATGTTACACCCTGGGTGAGGCAGGGTAGCAGCATGCTCACCTAAGTGAGGCAGGGTAGCAGCATGTTACACCCTGGGTGAGGCAGAGTAGCAGCATGCTACAACCTAAGTGAGGCAGGGTAGCAGCATGCTACACCCTGGGTGAGGCAGGGTAGCAGCATGTTACACCCTGGGTGAGGCAGGATAACAGCATGTTACACCCTGGGTGAGGCAGGGTAGCAGCATGTTACACCCTGGGTGAGGCAGGGTAGCAGCATGCTACAACCTAAGTGAGGCAGGGTAGCAGCATGTTACACCCTGGGTGAGGCAGGGTAGCAGCCTGCTACACCCTGGGTGAGGCAGGATAGCAGTATGCTACACCCTAGGTGAGGCAGTTTTACCTATTCGGCACGACATATATATATATATATATATATATATATATATATATATATATATATGACCGTATGAATGATCCGGTGAACAAATAGAAGAACGTTTATTTCCATTTTACATTGAACGACAGTCGTTCATAACTTAGAGGTTTGTTGGAATAGATGTGATATGAAAGTTTCTAGGGTTGTGGGGTGAGACAGTGGGGTGACAGTGGGGTGAGACAGTGGGGTGACAGTGGGGTGAGACAGTGGGGGAGACAGTGCCGCTGATACAAACAAACCTCACATGTGCTGGCTGTCAAATCTAGTTGCCCTCAATTTTTCTCGTTATTAATACCATTCACTGTTGAGTGAATAGTTTGATGGTGGAGATCACTTATCATAGATGTAAATTTTGAACAGTATAAACAAATAACAGGTTTAAATGAGATTCTAAAAAAATATTTCCCAAATTATTGCCATGACGAGCAAAAAAAAAAAAAGAATATATAATGGGATAATATACAGAATAATCTCAATTAAAAGCTCATACAGATATATAAATATTGTGGTACCTTCATTTTTCTATCCGAATTTTTTACAAATGTAATTTTTTTTATTCAACATAAACAATACGGCTTCACAAAATTGCCAAAAAAAATTGTGCCGTTGCCTTTGGGCAGTGTCATGTTTAATTTTTAAGTTTTTCACCCTGGGAAATATAAAAAAAATAGCATTTTTAAATTAGATAAAAAAAAATTAGGATGTGAATTCTATTTTTGATATAAAATTCCACAGATTGACCAGAGAAATAATAAAAAAATATTATTGAATATCTATCTATATATTTTTGATAATGCCAAAATTATGTACATCAAGGACTGTGTACTTCGAAGTGAATATATACTGAGTTATGTATATCTCGGTGTATATACTCTGAGAGGTTATTTTAATCCCTTGTTAAGGGAGTGAAGAATTCTTGACAGGTGGTGAACATGTAGTCAAGAGGCTTTATACCCTATTAACCAACCAACCAGCTGAGGATAGGAAGAGTATTAAGAATACTTTAAGATGTGTGTGGCTGGAGGTGTACCTGTATCGTACAGAATGGAGTCACCTACGGCATGTTTATTGGTAACGTTTTTCTACTGGAACCTTGGTCACTCTCAAGATCCTGGAACCTTGGTCACTCTCAAGATCCTGGAACCTTGGCCACTCTCAAGATCCTGGAACCTTGGTCATCTCAAGATCCTGGAACCTTGGTCACTCTCAAGTCCTGGAACCTTGGTCACTCTCAAGATCCTGGAACCTTGGCCACTCTCAAGATCCTGGAACCTTGGCTACTCTCAAGATCCTGGAACCTTGGTCACTCTTAAGATCCTGGAACCTTGGTCACTCTCAAGATCCTGGAACCTTGGTCACTCTCAAGATCCTGGAACCTTGGTCACTCTCAAGTTCCTGGAACCTTGGTCACTCTCAAGATCCTGGAACCTTGGTCACTCTCAAGATCCTGGAACCTTGGTCACTCTCAAGATCCTGGAGCCTTGGCCACTCTCAAGATCCTGGAGCCTTGGTCACTCTCAAGATCCTGGAACCTTGGCCACTCCCAAGATCCTGGAACGTCACTTTCGAGATCCTGGAACTAAGGCCCCGTCACCGAAACTTTTCCAATAAACATGTCGTAAGTTGTCGCATTTTGTGTTATTTTCCAGGATTTGTTGACCTTGAGCCTGGAGACTGACGGGTTCCCTCGCTGAAGCTCTGAGACTGCCACTGCCGCCGCCCACCACAACCATCACCACCACCACCACCAATACCACAACCACCACCGTCGCTGCCACCACCACCACCATCAACACAACCACCACCGCCACCAACGCCACCACCACCAACACCGCCACCACCACCAACACCGCCACCACCACCACTGTACTGGTACTAGCAATATAAGAACATAGAAACTGTTTACAAATAAAGTTTATTCAACACCAGTAATGAAAACTGAAAAAATATTAGTAGAGAATAAACAACATAGGCATTTATGGTTAAATCCATACTTAAATGAGTTCTTGCTAATTGACCAATTTTACCTTTTCGGCAGACATTATATATATATATATATATATATATATATATATATATATATATATATATATATATATATATATATATATATATATATATATGTAGAAGTGGATAAAAGGCTTTAAGGAAGAATATTTGGATTTCTTCCTGAAGCCGTATGAATATTCCACTTCCCTACCATCCCATCTTTTCATTCTTTACATAATATGTACAAAAGATTTAAAAGATATATTGCTGGTACAAGGATGGCATATACAGAACAAGAGGTTTGAGGGGTACATTTGAAGTACATATTGCTACGTGTTTATCACAGATTACAATACAAAAAATCTCATCCAGCTGCTCAGAGCTGGAGCGGGTACCCAGGATACAGCAGGCATTACCCCTCTGAACCGCAGCACTGAGTCGCTGGAATAGGAAACTATCCGCATTGGGATCCCTAGTTACTCTGATGAGTAAATGAAATGTGGGTAGTTTTGTCCGTAGAGTATTATGCACTCGTGGCCTCAATTTTAAATAGTATTTAAATCTGGGATCTGCAATCAAATTGGCGTCCACCAGGACGTGACACGTCCCCAGGGCAGCTCTTCCTCAGGCTGCTAGCGGAGTCGCTGACCTCTTGGACCTCTTGGGGAGGGTCGATGGTGCTTTTGCAAGCAGCAGATCCTGGCGCAACCTGCTGCTGTTTGCAATGGCTGTCTGGCTGTCCTGCAGAAGAGGGACAGGCACCTTGCAACATCTGTTGTTGGGGCAATGGATGCATTCCCTAGAATGTTTGTTAATTGTTCATTACTCTCTAATTTGTTCATGATTGTAACCATGTATGGACGTGTTTATGATTCATTACCTTTGTAACTGTCATGATTGTAACCAGCTCTACCTGGAGCTCATTACCTTTGTAACTGTCATGATTGTAACCAGCTCTACATGGAGCTCATTACCTTTGTAACTGTCATGATTGTAACCAGCTCTACCTGGAGCTCATTACCTTTGTAACTGTCATGATTGTAACCAGCTCTACCTGGAGCTCATTACCTTTGTAACTGTCATGATTGTAACCAGCTCTACCTGGAGCTCATTACCTTTGTAACTGTCATGATTGTAACCAGCTCTACCTGGAGCTCATTACCTTTGTCATCAGAACCATACTCGTAATTTTTTTAAGAAGAAAGGTGGAGGTGTATAGAGGTGGAGAGATGAACAGGTGGAGATGAACAAGTGGAGATGAACAGGTGGAGAGAGTCGGAGGAGTAGAAGTGACTACGTAAAATTTTATTTCAAGTGTGTGTGTAGTTTGTAATTTTGAGTGTAAGTGTGATTTGTCAGTGAAAATGTGTAAATAATGGCGGTATTTTGCATAGGTGGTACCACAGGTGACAATGTAAATTAGTGTGGATCAAGCTTCTCAATGATTGAAATGATGAATTGGAAAGTGTTTGATGAGTTGAGTAGAGTGTAACCATGACTTAGTTGAGTGGTAATACGAGTTGTTAGTAATTCATTGATGCTACAAGTCACATACCTGGGAAAGTTTAAAGGATAACCTTATGTAAAAAGGTAAATCTTATAATATATTTAGTTGTGATTAAATTTATATTAAGGTAAGAAAATATGTTGGAGAGATTATTGTAAGATCAGAGATTTACCCTGGATGAGGGGGGTGTCTGCGAGAGGGGTATGAGTCAGACAAGAGATTTGATTGAAAAATATCAGATTTTAGGGGTATTTCTTAATACCCCAGGGTGCGTGTGTGTGGGGGGGGGCTCAGGTGTGGTAAACTGGCAGGTATCAATAATTAATTTATGTTCTCTGATAGTCACAGGTCAGGTAAGGTCATAAACATAGGTGACCTGGTTTTTGTGTAATGTCAGGTAATTCGGTGTTTAACTCTTAATTGTTTTATTGCTAGACGAGTCTTTGATCTTAAAGAGCGTGAGTTGATTTATCTCAGGTAAGATGAGGGAACCCAGTCACGGTAATGTTATTGAGCAAGTATTTATGGAAAGTAGTATGACAACTATAGTGAAAACTAAGATGGTGTGTGTGTGTGTATGTATAAATGTGTATGAGAGTGTGTGTGCATGAGTGTGCGGGAGTCAGCTGTGGTATTCTGGCATAACAAGGATGTTTGTGCTTGTGAGGGAGAGGTGATCTGGCAGGCAACAATAATTAATTTGTGCCCTCTGGGTGACATCCAGGGACTAGGCAAGGTCATAACAGAGCCATATCATGAAGGAATGTACTTCATGTCGTGTCTTTTGATCTGAAACGTGTGAGGTAATTTAAACTTAGGTAGGCTCGTATCAAGGGGTTGTATCTCTCTAAATGTTTATATGTTAATTGGGCAGTGAATTTTTGATCTGAAAAGGTGTGAGGTAATTAGGAAATTTCTAATGCTCTGAGAGTAATTGTTACGTATTTTGTATACTTGTTATCACAGCATGATGGAGGGGGGGGGCGGTGGCTTGAAGTGCAGGTAGTAGACTCCGCCTAAGACGATGCGACATAAACAAAATAGAATTATCAATGAAACTGCATGATGGTTATATTCCAGTTAGGGAGTGGGAGAAAAGATTTGTGTTTGTCGACCCCTGCTGGGGTACTGGTGGGCGTGTGTTATGCTGGGGTACTGGTGGGTGTGTGTTATGCTGGGGTACTGGTGGGCGTGTGTTATGCTGGGGTACTGGTGGGCGTGTGTTATGCTGGGGTACTGGTGGGCGGTGTTATGCTGGGTAGTGGTGGTGTGTGTTATGCTGGAGTATAGTGGTGTGTGTGTTATGCTGAAGAATAGTGGTGTGTGTTATGCTGGGTATGTACGTGTGTTATGCTGGGTATGTGGGGTGTGTTATGCTGAGGTATTGGTAGGGTGTGTTATGCTGAGGTATAGTGGGCGTTTTGTTATGCTGGGGTACTGAGTGGGCGTGTGTTATGCTGAGGTATGTGGTGGTGTGTTATGCTGGGTATGGTAGGGGTGTTATGCTGGGTATGGTGGGGTGTGTTATGCTGAGGATACTGAGTAGGGTGTGTTATGCTGGGTACTAGTGGCGTGTTGTTATGCTGGGTATGGGGACGTGTGTTATGCTGAGGACTAGAGGTGGGTGTGTTATGCTGGGTATGGTGGGGTGTGTTATGCTGGGTATGGTGGGCGTGTGTTATGCTGGGTATGGTGGGCGTGTGTTATGCTGAGGTATGGTGGGTGTTGTTATGCTGGGGTACTGGTAGGTGTGTTATGCTGGTAGGTAGCGTTTTATGTGGTGACTGGTGGGTGTGTTATGCTGGGTACTAGGGAGGTGTGTTATGCTGAGGTATCTGGTGAGGGTGTGTTATGCTTATGTGGCGTGTGTTATGGGTACTGGTAGGCGTGTGTTATGCTGTACTAGGTAGGGCGTGTGTTATGCTGGGTATGGTGAGGCGTGTGTTATGCTGAAATGTGGGAGGTGTGTTATGCTGGGTACAGTGGTGGTGTGTTATGCTGAGGTACTGGTGAGGTGTGTTATGCTGGGTATGGTAGGGTGTGTTATGCTGGGTATATGGTGAGGGTGTGTTATGCTGGGTATGGTGAGGTATGTGTTATGCTGAGGATATGGTGAGGTGTGTGTTATGCTGAGGTATAGTGGGGTGTTGTTATGCTGGGTATGGTGAGGGTGTGTTATGCTGGGTATAGGTGAGGTGTGTGTTATGCTGAGGTATGTGGGTGAGTGTGTTATGCTGGGTATGGGTGAGGTGTGTGTTATGCTGGGGTATAGTGGGGTGTGTTATGCTGGGGTACTGGTGGGTGTGTGTTATGCTGGGTACTGTGGGGTGTGTTATGCTGGGGTACTGGTGGCGTGTGTTATGCTGGTGTACTGGTGGGCGTGTGTTATGCTGGTGTACTGGTGGGCGTGTGTGTTATGCTGGTACTGGTGGGGTGTGTTATGCTGGGGTATGGTGAGCTGTGTTATGCTGGGGTATGGTGAGGTGTGTGTTATGCTGGGTATGGTGGGCGTGTGTTATGCTGGGGTATAGTGGGTGAGGTGTGTGTTGTGAGGTATAGTGACGTGTATGTGTTATTTGAGTATAGTGACGTGTGTGTGTTATGCTGAGGTATAGTGAGGTGTGTGTGTTATGCTGAGGTATAGTGACGTGTGTGTTATGCTGAGGTATAGTGAGGTGTGTGTGTTATGCTGAGGTATAGTGGGTGAGGTGTGTGTTATGCTGAGGTATAATGACGTGTGTGTGTTTATGCTGAGGTATAGTGGGTGAGGTGTGTGTTATGCTGTGGTATAGTGGGTGAGGTGTGTGTTATGCTGTGGTAAAGTGGGTGAGGTGTGTGTTATGCTGTGGTATAGTGGGTGAGGTGTGTGTTATGCTGAGGTATAGTGGGTGAGGTGTGTGTTATGCTGAGGTATAGTGGGTGAGGTATGTGTTATGCTTAGGTATAGTGGGTGAGGTGTGTGTTATGCTGAGGTATAGTGAGTGAGGTGTGTGTTATGCTGAGGTATAGTGGGTGAGGTGTGTGTTATGCTAAAATATAGTGGGTGAGGTGTGTGTTATGCTAAAGTATAGTGGGTGAGGTGTGTGTTATGCTAAAGTATAGTGAGTGAGGTGTGTGTTATGCTGTGGTATAGTGGGTGAGGTGTGTGTTATGCTAAAGTATAGTGGGTGAGGTGTGTGTTATGCTGAGGTATAGTGAGTATGGTGTGTGTTATGCTGAGGTATAGTGGGTGAGGTGTGTTTATGTGAGGTATAGTGGGTGAGGTGTGTGTTATGTTGAGGTATAGTGGGTGAGGTGTGTGTTATGCTGAGGTATAGTGGGTGAGGTATGTGTTATGCTGAGGTATAGTGATGAGTGTGTGTTATGCTGAGGTATAGTGGGTGAGGTGTGTGTGTTATGCTGAGGTATAGTGGGTGAGGTGTGTGTGTTATGCTGAGGTATAGTGGGTGAGGTGTGTGTTATGCTGAGGTATAGTGGGTGAGGTGTGTGTTATGCTGAGGTATAGTGGGTGAGGTGTGTGTTATGCTGAGGTATAGTGAGGTGTGGGTGTTATGCTGAGGTATAGTAGGTGAGGTGTGTGTTATGCTGAGGTATAGTGAGGTGAGTGTGTGTTATGCTGAGGTATAGTGGGTGAGGTGTGTGTTATGCTGAGGTATAGTGGGTGAGGTGTGTGTTATGCTGAGGTATAGTGGGTGAGGTGTGTGTTATGCTTAGGTATAGTGGGTGAGGTATGTGTTATGCTGAGGTATAGTGGGTGAGGTGTGTGTTATGCTGAGGTATAGTGGGTGAGGTGTGTGTTATGCTGAGGTATAGTGGGGGAGGTGAGTGTTATGCTGAGGTATAGTGGGTGAGGTATGTGTTATGCTGAGGTATAGTGGGTGAGGTGTGTGTTATGCTGAGGTATAGTGGGTGAGGTGTGTGTTATGCTGAGGTATAGTGGGTGAGGTGTGTGTTATGCTGAGGTATAGTGGGTGAGGTGTGTGTTATGCTGAGGTATAGTGGGGAGGTGAGTGTTATGCTGAGGTATAGTGGGTGAGGTGTGTGTTATGCTGAGGTATAGTGGGTGAGGTGTGTGTTATGCTGAGGTATAGTGGGGAGGTGAGTGTTATGCTGAGGTATAGTGGGTGAAGTGTTTATAAATAAGAGAGGGAGTTCTTGTGTTTAAGGTTTCAGTAAACTACTGCATAATGTATTTATTCTGTTAGAGGCAATCTGACCAGAATTTACTCCGTCGCAGGAACTCTGAGTGTAGTGTGTATAAATGTGTATGAGTGTGTATAAGTGTGTATGAGAGTGTATAAGTGTGTATGAGTATGCATAAGTGTGTATGAGTGTGTATAAGTGTGTATGAGTGTGTATAAGTGTGTATGAGTGTGTATAAATGTGTATGAGGTGTATAAGTGTGTATGTGTGTGTGTATAAGTGTCTATGAGTGTGTATAAGTGTGTATGAGTATGCATAAGTGTGCATGAGTGTGTATAAGTGTGTATGAGTGTGTATAAGTGTGTATGAGTATGTATAAGTGTGCATGAGTATGCATAAGTGTGCATGAGTGTGTATAAGTGTGTATGAGTGTGCATAAGTGTGTATAAGTGTATATGAGTGTGTATAAGTGTGTGGTACATGAGAGTCTTCTATATAAATGCTTACTATGTCCTGCTTATCATTTTGGAACCAAGAGCTAGAGCTACACTTGAGGAAGTTTGCAGTACATATCACTGCTTCTTGAAATTGTCAATAAATGTTTACCATGTATTTTTACCACAATAAATCTTACCAGTTTTTGAATACCTAAATATTATTTATATGGTTACACCTGCTTACCTCACCCTTGGGACCAGGAGCTGCGCCTTAAGATGCACACCTGTGGTTAGATCATGTAATAAACACCTAATATCATTAGGTAGTTATGTGATAATTATACCATTGGAAGAATATATAATTCTCAACAAGTGATGGCTTGTCTGAGTTACTCTTTAGTAAATATACCTTCGGTACAACCAATAATGTGTCTTATACCCAAATGGAATAATGTTGAGAATACATCATAACACCTCTAATTTTACTCTGTTTAATAATGAGATTTAAATATTTATAAATGAGGCCTCGAGTCAAAAACTCTTCGGATAAACCTACCCACATTTAATTGACTTATATATTTATACGAAATATAACTGAAAAATTAGAATTTCACACATACGAAAAACGAGGAAAAAAGATCTTGATCCGAGGAAATGGAGTGAAGATAAACTCTTGGTGAAATGAACCTGAAATTCCATCCGCCGAAAATATAAGTGTTAGAAAAAAAATCATGCGGGATAGTTTTTTTTTTGAAACCCAGAGCTAGAGCCCAACCCGATCATAGCGGAATAAAGTCTACTACTGTGTACTGGTTCTCTTGTGGGTTTTATCTCACGAGGATCTTATGGAGGGTCCGTAAGTCTGTCTTGTGGATGGTTGCAGAATATTCCTGCCTCGATGCCTCCATCTCCAGACCCTGGCTCTGGATGCTGCTGGGTATCCGTGCACTGCCACGCTCTGGTTACCTGGGTATTACACTGCCACGGTCTGGTTACCTGGGTATTACACTGCCACGGTCTGGTTACCTGGATATTACACTGCCACGGTCTGGTTACCTGGGTATTACACTGCCACGGTCAGGTTACCTGGGTATTACACTGCCACGGTCTGGTTACCTGGGTATTACACTGCCACGGTCAGTTTACCTGGGTATTACACTGCCACGGTCAGGTTACCTGGGTATTACACTGCCACGGTCAGGTTACCTGGGTATTACACTGCCACGGTCTGGTTACCTGGGTATTATACTGCCACGGTCTGGTTACCTGGATATTACACTGCCACGGTCTGGTTACCTGGGTATTACACTGCCACGGTCTGGTTACCTGGGTATTACACTGCCACGGTCAGGTTACCTGGGTATTACACTGCCACGGTCTGGTTACCTGGGTATTACACTGCCACGGTCAGGTTACCTGGGTATTACACTGCCACGGTCAGGTTACCTGGGTGTGAGGGAAAAGTGGTTGTAAATAAGGTAACGGTTGTTCAGTCAGCCGGGAGCAGTATTAACGAGTTACAGCCAGCACTGCCATCTAGCGGGCTGGGGCTAAACTCTTGTTCCCGGTTGTCTGAGGGTTTTTACTTTCTACTCCTGGTAGTATGACTCTTACCTGGTGTCGGTTGGGGAGTGGAAAGTCACTTCACCTTCACTCTTCTCCGAATCAGGTAAGGCAAGCTAAACAGGAGTAGTTCTTTTGTTTGATTATTGTTTTCTTTGGTTACCAGTAGTGACTTGGTCATCTTGAAACACCTTTTTCTATCTTAAATGTTTTAAGACTTATGGTAACCAGAATATTTTCTTTATTATCAGCTCTGCCGCTGGACTGGTTCTCCAGGACAGACGCATGACTTACGAGCAAGATTTTCCCTGGACTTAACGGGAATTCCACAACAACTCCTCTCTAGTTTCTAACTTGTGTGCGTTAGAAGGTGTTGCTGAAGATCTCATCTCCCTTTGGATACCTACAGTGTGTATTTCAACCTCGTGGTCCCAGGAGATTCACCATCTACTCCGGAGACATACCACCTACTCGGAGACAACCATCATCTATTCTCCCCCTCTCCGGTTATTACCTCCTGTCTCACCAACAGACCTGAACCACAACGGATATTTCTTTTTTATTTCTATTTAATTAAAATCCAGAAAAAACCATCTTATTATAACTATCCGTCGGTTTACTATTATTTATTAATTTTTCCATCAATATTTTGTTCAGGGGAAGGCGTTCCCCTGACACTGGGTATTACACTGCCACGGTCAGGTTACCTGGGTATTACACTGCCACGGTCAGGTTACCTGGGTATTACACTGCCACGGTCAGGTTACCTGGGTATTACACTGCCACGGTCTGGTTACCTGGGTATTACACTACCACGGTCAGGTTACCTGGGTATTACACTGCAACGGTCCAGTTACCTGGGTATTACACTGCCACGGTCTGGTTACCTGGGTATTACACTGCCACGGTCTGGTTACCTGGGTATTACACTGCCACGGTCTGGTTACCTGGGTATTACACTGCCACGGTCTGGTTACCTGGGTATTACACTGCCACGGTCTGGTTACCTGGGTATTACACTGCCACGGTCTGGTTACCTGGGTATTACACTGCCACGGTCAGGTTACCTGGTATTACACTGCCACGGTCTGGTTACCTGGGTATTACACTGCCACGGTCAGGTTACCTGGGTATTACACTGCCACGATCTGGTTACCTGGGTATTACACTGCCACGATCTGGTTACCTGGGTATTACACTGCCACGGTCTGGTTACCTGGGTATTACACTGCCACGGTCTGGTTACCTGGGTATTACACTGCCACGGTCAGGTTACCTGGGTATTACACTGCCACGGTCAGGTTACCTGGTATTACACTGCCACGGTCTGGTTACCTGGGTATTACACTGCCACGGTCAGGTTACCTGGGTATTACACTGCCACGGTCTGGTTACCTGGTATTACACTGGTCTTTGAAGCAGAGTGTCCACCTCAGGGTGGTTGATGGCTGCTATTGTTTTTTCGTGTTTGTTCTCGTAGGTGAAGGTGTTGACCTACTTATGGGATCAGGAGCGGATCTACTATGAAACTAATGAAATTAAAGTTTCAGGTCCCCTAATCCCGGAGGGGCCCTACAAGCAACTTTAGTCCATATACTTTAATAATTTTGGGTCTACTGTATGAGAAGTGTTTTTAAAAAATAAAAATATTATAGTGTAATTCAGTACAAAATAATAGATAAAATCAAATTTAAATGTTAATAATGCATTATGTAGGGTAGCCGTGGCTGGTTGCGTAGGGTCCCCGTAACACTTCAACCTTCAGGGCCACAAAATGTACGGTCCCCTACAAGAGGGATACTTTGGGTACAAAAAATATTCCCCTCAGTGTACATAGTGTATAAAGTATTCGCCAAGTTATTGTAACTTGTAGATACGCCGTACTGTCTTAAGTGTCTGAGATGTGATGGACAACACTGGCTTTTCTTCACTAAATAGTACCATTTCATTCTTAATGTGTTCAGATACATGTATCCCCGAGTGTTGTCCAAGTGTTTTATGTGTGATGTTTCATTTTAGTGAACACATTAATATGCTGAGATTCACCTCTTTGGTAATACATGGTTTAACACAGTAATTACGACCTACATGTATCTCTGCCAGTGTGATCCTGCATATGCCTCTGTCAGTGTGATCCTGCATACACCTCTGTCAGTGTGATCCTGCATACACCTCTGTCAGTGTGATCCTGCATACACCTCTGTCAGTGTGATCCTGCATACACCTCTGTCAGTGTGATCCTGCATACACCTCTGCAGTTGATCCTGCATAACCTCTGTCAGTGTGATCCTGCATACACCTTGTGTCAGTGTGATCCTGCATACACCTTGTCAGTGTGATCCATACACCTCTGTCAGTGTGATCCTATACACCTCTGTCTGTGATCCTGCATCACCTTGTCAGTGTGATCCTGCATACACCTCTGTCAGTGTGATCCTGCATACATCCTTCATGTGATCCTGCATCACCTTGTCAGTGTGATCTGAACCTCTCAGTGTGATCCTGCATACACCTTGTCAGTGTGATCCTGCATACACTCTGTCAGTGTGATCCTGCATACACCTCTGTCAGTGTGATCCTGCATACACCTTGTCAGTGTGATCCTGCATACACCTTGTCAGTGTGATCCTGCATACACCTTGTCAGTGTGATCCTGCATACACCTCTGTCAGTGTGATCCTGCATACACTCTGTCAGTGTGATCCTGCATACACCCTGTCAGTGTGATCCTGCATACACCTCTGTCAGTGTGATCCTGCATACACCTTGTGTTGATCCTGCTACACTCTGTCGTGTGATCCTGCATACACTGTCAGTGTGATCCTGCACTGTCATGTGATCCGCACACCTCTGTCAGTATGCACCTTGTCAGTGTGATCCTGCATACACCTGTCAGTGTGATCCTGCATACACTCTGTCAGTGTGATCCTGCATACACCTCTGTCAGTTGATCCTGCATACACCTCTGTCAGTGTGATCCTGCATACACTCTGTCAGTGTGATCCTGCATACACCTGTGTCAGTGTGATCCTGCATACACTGTCAGTGTGATCCTGCATACACCTTGTCAGTGTGATCCTGCATACACTCTGTCAGTGTGATCCTGCATACACCTTGTCAGTGTGATCCTGCATACACCTCTGTCAGGTGATCCTGCATACACCTGTGTCAGTGTGATCCTGCATACACCTGTGTCAGTGTGATCCTGCATACACCTCTGTCAGTGTGATCCTGCATACACCTCTGTCAGTGTGATCCTGCATACACCTCTTGTCGAGTGTGATCCTGCATACACCTTGTCAGTGTGATCCTGCATACACCTTGTCAGTGTGATCCTGCATACACCTTGTCAGTGTGATCCTGCATACACTCTGTCAGTGTGATCCTGCATACACTTGTCAGTGTGATCCTGCATACACCTCTGTCAGTGTGATCCTGCATACACCTCTGTCAGTTGATCCTGCATACACCTTGTCAGTGTGATCCTGCATACACCCTGTCAGTGTGATCCTGCATACACCTTGTCAGTGTGATCCTGCATACACCTCTGTCAGTGTGATCCTGCATACACTTGTCAGTGTGATCCTGCATACACCTTTGTCAGTGTGATCCTGCATACACTGTGTCAGTGTGATCCTGCATACACTTGTGTCAGTGTGATCCTGCATACACCTCTGTCAGTGTGATCCTGCATACACCTGTGTCAGTGTGATCCTGCATACACTCTGTCAGTGTGATCCTGCATACACCTCTGTCAGTGTGATCCTGCATACACCTCTGTCAGTGTGATCCTGCATACACTTGTCAGTGTGATCCTGCAAACACTGTGTCAGTGTGATCCTGCATACACCTCTGTCAGTGTGATCCTGCATACACCCCTGTCAGTGTGATCCTGCATACACTGTGTCAGTGTGATCCTGCATACACTTGTCAGTGTGATCCTGCATACACCTTGTCAGTGTGATCCTGCATACACCTCTGTCAGTGTGATCCTGCATACACCTTGTCAGTGTGATCCTGCATACACTTGTCAGTGTGATCCTGCATACACCTTGTCAGTGTGATCCTGCATACACTTGTCAGTGTGATCCTGCATACACTTGTCAGTGTGATCCTGCATACACTTGTCAGTGTGATCCTGCATACACTTGTGTCAGTGTGATCCTGCATACACCTCTGTCAGTGTGATCCTGCATACACTTGTGTCAGTGTGATCCTGCATACACTTGTGTCAGTGTGATCCTGCATACACCTCTGGCAGTGTGATCCTGCATACACTTGTGTCAGTGTGATCCTGCATACACCTCTGTCAGTGTGATACTGCATACACCTCTGTCAGTGTGATCCTGCAACACTATCTGGTCAGTGTGATCCTGCATACACACCTTTGTCAGTATGATCCTGCATACACTCTGTGTCAGTGTGATCCTGCATACACTTGTGTCAGTGTGATCCTGCATACACCTCTGTAGTGATCCTGCATACACCTGCTGTCAGTGTGATCCTGCATACACTTTGTCAGTGATCCTGCATACACTACTCTGTCAGTGTGATCCTGCATACACCTTGTCAGTGTGATCCTGCATACACTGTGTCAGTGTGATCCTGCATACACTTGCCAGTGTGATCCTGCATACACTCTGTGCAGTGTGATCCTGCATCCACACTCTGCTGTGATCCTGCATACAACCTTGTGTCAGTGTAATCCTGCATCACACTCTGTAGTCACTGGATCCTGCACTACATCTTGTGTCAGTGATCCTGCATACACTCTGTGTCAGTGTGATCCTGCATACACCTCTGTCGAGTGTGATCCTGCATACACTTGTGTCAGTGTGATCCTGCATACACTGTGCAGTGTGATCCTCAACACTTGTGCAGTATCCTGCCATCCTCCGCAGTGTGATCCTGCATACACTCTGTCAGTGATCCTGCATCACTGTCAGTGTGATCCTCGCATACACTTGTCAGGTGATCCTGCATACACCCTGCGTGTGGATCCTGCATACACTTGTGTCAGTGTGATCCTCATACACTCTGGCAGTGTGATCCTGCATCTACCTACTCAGTGTGATCCTGCATACACTCCTGCTCAGTTATCCTAGCATAACTGTCAGTGTGATCCTGCACACTGTGTCAGTGTGATCCTGCATACACCTGTGTCATGTGATCCTGATACACCTCTGCGTGATCCTCATACACTTGTCAGTGTGATCCTGCATACACTCCGTCATTGTGATCTGCATACACCTTGTCAGTGATCCTGCACTACACTTGTCAGTGTGATCCTGCTCATCCTACACACCATTTGTGGTAATACCTGCCATCCTACACTACCATACTTGTGAGTAATACCTGCCATCCTACACTACCATTCTTGAGTAACACCTGCCATCCTACACTACCATACGTGTTGGTATACCTGCCATCCTACACTATCATACGTGTTGGTATACCTGCCATCCTACACTATCATACGTGTTGGTATACCTGCCATCCTACACTATCATACGTGTTGGTATACCTGCCATCCTACACAACAGATTACACTACCCAACTAAAATAAATCCTTATTTTTCGTAAGGTACATTTGCGTTTTAATTTCGGACAGTTTTGCAAGAAACATTCACACATTTCGTTCACAAAACACACTAAACATTTTTTAGAGCATCGCACAGGAAAAATAAACATATGAACCCCATGCAGTTATCCCCGTCGGGAATAACTAATAACCAGGGTAATAATCGCTAATAATAATTCGAAACGGAACACTCAGTTACTGATGCGTCCAGCTGCAGTTTGATGCAAAAAAATATAGAGAAAAAAAAACATTGTCTATTGTGTTGTCGGACATTTCGCAACTCGGCGGCGTCACTGTTGCAACGTCACTGTTGCAACACGCACCCCAGCACAAGCCGGACTCAAACATTGGTCAATATATGCATTTGCAAATTGAAAAGATTTCCAAGGTTGGGGGATGAAGGAGAGGGTGATTCTGAAGCTGTCATGGTGGCGAGGGAGTTCATCTGTATTCAGGGAGAAACAATGACTAAGATCGAATTGTTTTGTGATGGTGTTGTAAGTTCCACAAGAACAGTGATGACTTATTGAGCTGAGAACACACGTAAGTTCCCCAAGAACAGTGATGACTTATTGAGCTGAGAACACACGTATCTGTCATACTTAAAGATTGAAGCTTCGTGCTTAACACTCTGAGTAAGGAGAAGAATGGCTGGGGACTAGAGCTGTGGTCCGTGCTGCGTGTGGCAGAGAGGAATGGCTGGGGACTAGAGCTGTGGTCCGTGCTGGGTGTGGCAGAGAAGAATGGCTGGGGACTAGAGCTGTGGTCCGTGCTGCGTGTGGCAGAGAAGAATGGCTGGGGACTAGAGCTGTGGTCCGCGCTGCGTGTGGCAGAGAAGAATGGCTGGGGACTAGAGCTGTGGTCCGTGCTGTGTGTGGCAGAGAAAACGTCAGATCATTCTCCTCTTCATTCACAGACAGTCGTACATTACGACTTACCTTGGGTTTAAATAACATTTAGAGTCGTTGTGATAGATTACGTTAAGCTATTTAATGGATGGTGTTCGAACTCATGGCAATCCATTCTTATAACAGGCAGGCACCTGTCAGTCTTATAACAGGCAGGCACCTGCCGGTCTATAACGGAGCAGAGGCACCTGCCGTCAACTAACAGGCGGCACCTGCCAGTCTGTTACAGGCAGGCACCTGCCAGTCTAAACAGGCGCAGGCAGCCTGCCAGTCCTATAACAGGCGGCACCTGCCAGTCTAATAACAGGCAGGCACCTGCCAGTCAATAACAGGCAGGCACCTGCCGGTCATAACAGGCGAGGCACCTGCCAGTCTAATAACAGGCAGGCACCTGCCAGTCGTATAACAGGCAGGCACCTGCCAGTCTAATAACAGGCAGGCACCTGCCAGTCTAATAACAGGCAGGCACCTGCCAGTCGTATAACAGGCAGGCACCTGCCAGTCGTATAACAGGCAGGCACCTGCCAGTCTAATAACAGGCAGGCACCTGCCAGTCTAATAACAGGCAGGCACCTGCCAGTCTAATAACAGGCAGGCACCTGCCAGTCTAATAACAGGCAGGCACCTGCCAGTCTAATAACAGGCAGGCACCTGCCAGTCTATAACAGGCAGGCACCTGCCAGTCTAATAACAGGCAGGCACCTGCCAGTCTAATAACAGGCAGGCACCTGCCAGTCGTATAACAGGCAGGCACCTGCCAGTCTAATAACAGGCAGGCACCTGCCAGTCTAATAACAGGCAGGCACCTGCCAGTCGTATAACAGGCAGGCACCTGCCAGTCCAAACAGGCGGCCCTGCCAGTCTAATAACAGGCAGGCACCTGCCAGTCTAATAACAGGCAGGCACCTGCCGTCAATAACAGGCAGGCACCTGCCAGTCAGTATAACAGGCAGGCACCTGCCAGTCAATAACAGGCAGGCACCTGCCAGTCGTATAACAGGCAGGCACCTGCCAGTCGTATAACAGGCAGGACGCCATCAATACAGGCAGGCACCTGCCAGTCTAATAACAGGCAGGCACCTGCCAGTCATAACAGGCAGGCACCTGCCAGTCATAACAGGCAGGCACCTGCAGTCAATAACAGGACCTGCCAGTCTAATAACAGGCAGGCACCTGCCAGTCTAATAACAGGCAGGCACCTGCCAGTCTAATAACAGGCAGGCACCTGCCAGTCTAATAACAGGCAGGCACCTGCCAGTCTAATAACAGGCAGGCACCTGCCAGTCTAATAACAGGCAGGCACCTGCCCAGTCATAACAGGCAGGCACCTGCCAGTCTATACAGGCGGCACTGCCAGTCGTATAACAGGCAGGCACCTGCCAGCTAACAGGCAGGCACCTGCCGTCTAATAACAGGCAGGCACCTGCCAGTCCTAATAACAGGCAGGCACCTGCCGTCGTGTAACAGGCAGGCACCTGCCAGTCCAATAACAGGCAGGCACCTGCCAGTCAATAACAGGCAGGCACCTGCCAGTCATAACAGGCAGGCACCTGCCAGTCGTAACAGGCGGGCACCTGCCAGTCCAATAACAGGCAGGCACCTGCCAGTCTAATAACAGGCGGCACCTGCCGGTCTATAACAGGCAGGCACCTGCCAGTCGAATAACAGGCAGGCACCTGCCAGTCTAATAACAGGCAGGCACCTGCCAGTCGTATAACAGGCAGGCACCTGCCAGTCTAATAACAGGCAGGCACCTGCCAGTCTAATAACAGGCAGGCCCGCCAGTCGAATAACAGGCAGGCACCTGCCAGTCGTATAACAGGCAGGCACCTGCCAGCCCAAATAACGGCAGGCGCCTGCCAGTCTAATAACAGGCGGGCACCTGCCAGTCTAATAACAGGCAGGCACCTGCCAGTCCAATAACAGGCAGGCACCTGCCGGTCCTGATAACAGGCAGGCACCTGCCAGTCCGTAACAGGCAGGCACCTGCCAGTCTAATAACAGGCAGGCACCTGCCAGTCGTATAACAGGCAGGCACCTGCCAGTCTAATAAGGCAGGCACCTGCCAGTCAATAACAGGCAGGCACCTGCCAGTCCCAATAACAGGCAGGCACCTGCCAGTCGTATAACAGGCAGGCACCTGCCAGTCTAATAACAGGCAGGCACCTGCCAGTCTATTAACAGGCAGGCACCTGCCAGTCGTATAACAGGCAGGCACCTGCCAGTCTTAAGACTGGCTGACCATGTATTCTAAGCACGTCATTTTTGTGTGTTGTTTACAATCAATTCATTACTATAACGTTAACTTACGTTAGATACACTAGCATTCTCTTCTCACCCTCAGTTCTGCTGCTCTTACTGTAGTTGCGTATATGTGATTTCAAGGGTCAATTCTAAGCTCCTGGCCCCGTCTCTTAACTTGCTCGTTCCCAGATTCACTCCATCCTAGCTTCGTGGGTCCAGTCGTACCTGATGTTAAAACTATGTATGGAGTCTGCCTCCACCACTTCAATGTCGAAATCATCCGACTACTTGACCACCCTGAAGCTGAAGAGGTACTTCCTGACATCTCTCAAACTGCGTTTTTTTCTTCTGTATCCACTCCCCTGTATTCTTTGTGTGTACTCACCTAGTAGTGGTAGCAGGGATCCAGTCACAGCTGCTGGCCCCGCCTCTTCACTGGTCGCTACTAGGTCACTCTTCCTGCTCCATGAACTTTATCATACCTCTTCTTAAAGCTATATATGGATCCTGCCTCCACTACATCACTTCCCAGACTGTTCCACTTCCTGGCAACTCTCTGACTGAAGAAATACTTCCTAACATCCCTGTGATTCATCTGAGTCTTCAACTTCCAACTGTGACCCGTTATTGCTGTGTCCCATCTCTGGAACATCCTGTCTCTGTTCACCTTGTCAATTTATCTCAGTATTTTATATGTTGTTATCATATCCTCCCTATCTCTCCTATCCTCCAGTGTCGTTAGATCTATTTCCCTTAACCTCTCCTCGTAGGACATTACCCTTATCTCTGGAACTAGTCTTGCTGTAAACCTTTGCACTTTCTCTAATTTCCTTATGTGCTTGGCTAGGTGTTTGTTCCAAACTGGTGCTGCATATTCTATGCAGCACCAGTTTGTTCACCACGGTGTACAGGGTCTTGAACGATTTCTTATTGAGATTTAAGAATGCTATTCTTTAGTTTGCTAGGCGACCATATGTTGCAATAGTTATTTGGTTGATGTGCGCCTCAGGAAATGTACCCGGTGTTATACTCACCACAAGATCCTTTTCCTTGAGTGAGGTTTGTGGTCTCTGGCCCCCCAAGACTGTACTCCATCTGCGGTCTTCTTTGCCCTTTCCCAATCTTAATGACTTTGCACTTCGTAGGATTGAACTCCAAGAACCAGTTGCTGGATCAGGCCTGCAGCCTGTCCAGATCCCTTTGTAGTTCTGCCTGGTCCTCGTCCGGTTGAATTCTTCTCATCAACTTCACATCATCTGCAAACAAGAACACTTCTGAGTCTATTCCTTCCGTCATGTCATTAACATATACCAGAAACAGTACCGGTCCTAGGACTGACCCCTATGGAACCCCGCTCGTCACAGGCGCCCGACAGGTATTTCCTGATCAATTGCAGTGACTTCACAGTTATACCTGCTTGGTCCTCCAGTTTATGAACTAATTAATCTCTTGTGTGGAAAGGTGTCAAACGCCTTCTTACAGTCCAAGAAAACGCAATATACCCACCCCTCTCTCTCTTTTTTCACTGCTGTCATCCTGTCATAGAACTCCAGTAAGTTTGTGACAAAGGATTTTCCGTCCCTGAAACCGTGATGATTGTCGTTGATAAGCTCATTTCATTTTAGATGCTCCACCACTCTTCTCCTGATAATCTTCTCCATGACTTTGCATACTATCCATGTCAGTGACACTGGTCTTTAGCTTAATGTTTCGTGTCTGTTTCCTTTTTTAAAGATTGGAACTACATTTGCTGTCTTCCATACCTCAGGTAGTCGCCCTGTTTCGATGTATGTGTTGAAGATTGTTGTTAGTGGTACACATAGCGCCTCTGCTCCCTCATTCAGGACCCAAGGAGAGATGTTATCCGGCCCCATCGCCTTTGAGGTATTTAGCTCGCTTAGCAGCCTCTTTACTTCTTCCTCGGCTGTATGTATTGTGTCCAACACTTGATGGTGCACCCCACCTCTCCGTCTTTTTGGAGTCCCTTTTGTCTTTTCTGTGAACACTTTTTTGAATCACATGTTGAGCTCCTCACATACTTCACGGTCGTTTCTTGTTATCTTCCCTCCTTCCTTCCTCAGCCTGATTACCTGGTCCTTGTCTGTTGTTTTCCTCATGATGTGGCTGTACAACAGCTTCGGGTCAGATTTGGCTTTCGCTGCTATGTCATTTGCGTATTGTCGTTGGGCCTCCCTTCTTACCTGTGCATATTCATTTCTGGCTCTGCGACTACTCTCCTTATTCTCCTGGATCCTTTGCCTTCTATACTTCTTCCATTCTCTAGCACACTTGGTTTTGCCATCTCTACACCTTTGGGTGAACCAAGGGCTCATCTTGGCCTTCTCGTTATTTCTGTTACCCTTGGGTATAAGCCTCTCCTCAGCTTCCTTGCATATTGTTGTCACATTCCATCTTCTCATTTACTGACTTCCCTGCCAATGCTCTGTCTCACTGATCCTCATGCAGGAAATTCTTCATGCATCTGTAGTCCCCTCTCTGGCAGTTTGGCTTAATTCGTCCTGTCTTTCCTGCTTCCCTCTCCACTTGTAACTCTATTATGTATTCGAGGGGTCTTTCATATGTGATGTCCTCAATATCTGCACTACTCAAGGTGAATACTAGGTCCAGTCTCTCTGGTTCATCCTTCCTCTCCCTCTGGAAGTGTTCCTTATGTGTTGATACATGAAGTTTTCCAGTACCACCTCCATCATCTTAGCTCTCCACGTTTCTGGGCCCCCATGTGGCTCCAAGTTCTCCCAGTCAATTTCAGTAGCTTTGCCCTGCTCGCATGAGCCCTTCTGGCCACTTCAGCCAGTGTGTCAACCATCGCTTTGTTAATCTCATCATACTCTTGCCTTGGCCTCCTGCTGTTCTGTGGTGGGTTATACATCACTGCAATTACCACCTTGTGACCTCCAGACTGAAGTGTTCCTATTATGTAATCTCTTGCTTCTCCTCTGTCTTCTCTCTCCAGCTCATCAAAATCCCATTGGTTTTTGATGAGCAGTGCCACTCCTCCACCCCCTCTGTTCCCTCTGTCTTTCCTCAGGATCTGATATCCCGTTTCAAAGATGGCATCTGTTATCATTCCTGTGAGCTTGGTTTCGGTGAGAGCTATGATGTCTGGTGATGCCTCTTTGATTCTTTCGTGCCACTCCTCCCACTTATTCGTTATTCCATCAGCGTTGGTGTACCATACCTTCAGTTTCCTCTCCAACATTGTGTTCTGGGGATTGGTGGGGTGGGGGACCTGGCAGTGTGCTGTGGGATTCTACAGTATAGTGTGGTGGGGGGCTGTAAGTGTGGATTGTGGGTTGTGTTGGGATAGCGTGTTTGGCTGTGGGGTTCTGAGGGTGCTTCTGTGTGTGTTTGCGCTTGTTGCTCTGCCTGGCTCTGGATGTGTGTATGTTTGTAGTGTATATGTGTGTGATAAATGTTTGTGAGTGTGTGTGTATGCATGTGTGAGTGTATGTGTACATATGTGTGTGTATATATGTTTATATGTATGTAGTGTAAACTCACCTATATGTGGTTGCAGGGGTCTAGTCATAGCTCCTGGCCCAGCCTCTTCAGTGGTCTGCTCCATGAGCTTTATCATACCTTAGACTTACCTGGTCATGGCCTTTCTGATCACCTACCTCCAGGTGTTCATTGTAACTGCATGACCTACCTGCTTAATGTTCGTTTAGTAGATAAAAAACTCGGGTGGCAAAAGTTTGTCTTCATGACGCACAGTATGAGTGACTTAATAGCTAACTACTACACAGCTTAGTTTCCCGAAGATGTAATTGCGCTTATCCAGCTCGACAACATACTACCACATCCAGGATATTATTGGAACCTGGCGAGCTGAGGTGAAGACGCTCACCAAGACAGAACTGAGCGAGAAGATTCATCCCGTGCACACTAAAGATGTAGCAATACAGCGTCTCATTAATGCAAGAACATATGGATCAAATAGAGAGGACGTGAGCATTGATGAGGATTCAGCTTAGATCTTACTTGCACGGTCGGCACGATGTATTGATAGTGGGTACAGGTGGCGTCATGACAGTGGTCCCTTGGTTTTCGATTTTAATCCGTTCCAGATGGATCAGCTAAAACCAAAATCGGCGAAAACCAAAACTATTTTCCCCATAAGAAATAATGGAAATTCAATTAATCCGTTCCAGAAACCCAAAAGTTTGGAAAAAAAAAAATTGGGGGCCTTAAAGATTACACAGTCGCTTTATTATGCTATACGGTCTGGATAAATGGCATACTGTTATATCCAGAATTACATGTCCGGTGCTCTTGCTGCTTGCAGCCAATGGTGATTGCAAGTACCAGCCTGAGGCACTCTGTAAAGTTCTACAGACTTACTCGTCCAGTTCACGATCATTTCACTACAGAGTTGTGAACGGGGACATCATGTCCACTTGACTAATCCGGAGAGAGTGGCACCTCACCTCATACAATTCCTCTCTCACATTACTCAAAATTATAGGAAATACATACACTACTATGAAGAATTCGTATTGTGGTAGAATGAAAGTAATAAATCAACGATCGGAAGAATCGTTTAAATGTTTTGTAAACCTATTAGAGCAGACAGGAAGCGTATTGTCTACAGGAGTTGACGTGTTGTTGGAGTGTCAGCAGAGTAATAAACATGAAAACACTCAGGAAAACAACCTGACTTGAGTTCCGAAAATTGAGAAGTGCATTATTTGCACTGATCCACCATGAGGCCTGGTCACAGACCGGGCCGCGGCGGCGTTGACCCCCGGAACCCTCTCCAGGTATACTCCAGGAATCTTCTTAAAGCTATGTGTGGATCCTTGACAACTCCATGATTGAAGAAATACTTTAACATCCCTGGGACTCATATGAGTCTTCAACTCCCAGTTGTGACCCCTTGATGTTGTGTCCCATCTCTGAAACCATCCTGTCCCTATCCACCTTGTTAATTTCTCTCAGAATTTTATAGGTCGTTATCATGTTTCCCCTATCCCTCCATTCCTCCAGTGTCGGCAGGTTGATTTCCCTTAACCTCTCCTCGTAGGACATACCCCTTAGTTCCGGGTCTAGTCTTGTTGCAAACTTTTGTACTTTCTCTAATTTCTTGAAGTGTTTGACCATACTGGTGCTGCATACTGCTTCCACACTGGTGCTGCAGTACTCCAGTATGGGCCGGCATACACGGTGTATAGATTCTTGAAAGATTCCTTACTGAGGTACTGAAATGCTATTCTTAGGTTTGCTAGGCGCCCATATGCTGCAGCAGTTATTTGGTTGATGTGCGCCTCAAGAGATATGTTCGGTATTATACTCACCCCAAGATCCTTTTCCTTTAGCGAGGTTTGCAGTTTTTGGCCACCTAGCGTGTACTTTGCGGTCCACTTTGCCCTTCCCAATCTTCATGATTTTGCACTTGGTGTGTGTGTGTGTTGTGTGTGTGTGTGTGTGTGTATTTTGTGTGTGTGTGTGTGTGTGTGTGTGTGTGTGTGTGTGTGTTCGTGTGTGTGTGTGTGTGTACTCACCTAATTGTACTCACCTAATTGTGGTTGCAGGGGTCGAGACTCAGCTCCTGGCCCCGCCTCTTCGCTGTCCGCTACTGGGTCTCTGCTCTCCCTGCTCCATGAGCTTTATCATACCTCGTCTTAAAACTATGTATGGTTCCTGCCTCCACTATATCTTTCTCTAGACTATTCCACTTCCTGACTACTCTGTGGCTGAAGAAATGCTTCCTAACATCCCTTTGACTCATCTGAGTCTTCAGCTTCCAGTTGTGTTCCCTTGTTTCTGTGTTCCTCTCTGGAACATCCTGTCACTGTCTACCTTGTCGATTCCCGCAGTATTTTGTATGTCGTTATCATGTCTCCTCTGACCCTTCTTTCCTCCAGTGTTGTTAGTCCTATTTCCCTCAACCCTTTTCTTCATAGGACAGACCCTGAGTTGTGGAACTAACCTTGTCGCAAACCTTTGCACTTTCTCTAGTTTCTTTACGTGCTTGACCAGGTGTGGGTTCCAGACTGGTGCTGCATATTCTAGTATGGGCCTGACGTACACGGTGTACAGTGTCTTGAACGATTCCTTGTTAAGGTAACGGAACGCTAATCTTAGGTTTGCCAGTCGCCCATATGCTGCCGCAGTTATCTGGTTGATGTGTGCCTCCGGAGACGTGCTTGGCGTTATACTCACCACAAGGTCTTTCTCCTTTGCCGAGGTTTGTAGCCTTTGCCCGCCTAGCCTGTACTCTGTCAGCGGTCTTCTTTGCCCTTCTCCGATCTTCATGACTTTGCATTTGGTGGATTGAATTCGAGAAGCCAGTTGCTAGACCAGATGTCAAGCTTGTCCAGGTCTGTTTGAGTCCTGCTTGGTCCTCTTCCGATGTGATTCTCCTCATTAATTTCACATCATCTGCGAACAGAGACACTTCTGAGTCTATCCCATCCGTCATGTCATTTACATATACCAAGAATAACACTGATCCTAGGACTGACCCCTGCGGTACGCCGCTCGTTACAAGCGCCCACTGTGATACCTCATCACGCACCATGACCCGTTGTTGCCTCCATGTGAGGTATTCTCTGATCCATTCCAGTGCCCTTCCTGTTATACATGCTTGTTCTTCCAACTTCTTTACTAATCTCATGTGAGGAACTGTGTCGAAGGCCTTCCTGCAGTCCAGGAAAATGCAATCAACCCATCCTTCT
>WNWK01019615.1:32500-37417 GCA_009830355.1 Cherax destructor
TCAACAAGAACATTTTAACAAGCATTTAACAGAGCATTTCTTAACAGAAGCTTTTCTTAACAGGAGCATTTCTTAACAGGAGCATTTCTTAACAACAGAAGCATTTCTTAACAAAAGAAGCATTTCTTAAGAGGAGTTTTTCTTAACAGGAGCATTTCTTAACAACAGAAGCATTTCTTAACAAAAGAAATTCTTAACGGGTTTCTTAACAGGGCATTGTTAACAACGAAGCTTTCTTAAAGAAATTCTTAACACAAAACATTTCTAAACATTTCCTGCAACAAACATTTTCGCAACAGGGAAGTCACTAATGTTAACAGTGACGTTCACACAGTGTTATGAAGGAGTCTCTCTTTCACTGAATTAAGCCTCGTGTCTCTCAATCTCTAACTTTAACCTATTATTTTTCTCCCACATTTGTGTAAACACATGAAAGCGCTCAGGTTTTATTTCCTATTTTTACTGGGCATTTTTATATATTTGCAATCACGCTTTATATATATATATATATATATATATATATATATATATATATATATATATATATATATATATATATATATATATATATATATATATATATATATATATATATATATATACTACTACTGGCATTATTAAAATGGAATTTTTATAAATTTAATATTTTTCTACTAAAAGGTCAATTAAACCAATTTCACTGACTGCTAATGGATTTATTATGATACACCAGTACAGGTCAACTATTTTACATTGATTAATATTTGGTATGCCCAGCCCTGGCATCCATAAGTGCTTTAACACGTGTGGAGAAGACAACCATCAATGTTTTGCGTAATTCCTTGATTCTGGCAGAATGAAAACAAACCTTAATAAGGTGTTCTTTGAGATTCGCTTTGGTCGTAATGGAAATTTCGTGTATTTCATCCTTCAATACAGACCATAAACTCTCAATAGGGTTCATGTCGGGAAAATTTCCAAACCATGGACGCAGCTTGCTGATTATGGCAAGCAAAAATTTGTGTATGCAGTAATTTCGTAAAAATAATTATATTTAAATTATTTAGTTGGATTAGGCTAAATTAAATTGCGTTTGTTATAATAAGGTTAGGTAAGTTTTCTAAGGTTCTTTGGTAAAAAATTATTATTTTTTACATTAACATAAAATGAAAAAAAATATTTATATCTTTAAACGTATAAGAGAAAATTTTAGAAAGGACTTAATTTTAAATGAGTTCTTGTTAAATGACCAATTTTACCTATTCGGCACGACATATATATAAGAATAATTATAAATTATGTATCAATACCAGTGAAAAACAATTATTGGCAGTTTCTTTTTTTTGTGGCTTCATGCGACGTGCCGCGTGCGGCGTTGTGCTGCATGCGGCTTAGTGCCGCATGCAGTGTTGACACTGATAAAAGGTAAACTTGTCGAATGTGAAGCCATTATCGGAGGGGGAGAGGGTTATAGAAGGGGTGGAGGTGTTGGAGAAGGGAGAGAGGGAGGTATGGAATGGTTGGAGAGGGAGGGTTGGAGAGGAAGGGAGAGAGGGAGGAAAGGAAGGGTTGGAGGGAAAGGGAGGATGGGTTTGGAGCGGTTGGGAGAGGGTAGAAAAACTTAAGAATAGAGGAGAATTACAGTAGGCCTACTGGCCTATGCTTGGCCGGTGATAGGTAAGAAAGTCATCGAACGAATTTGATATATTCAGGAGTCGCTATATTCAGGAGTCGCTATATTCATACGTGTTGCTTCCTGGGACCTTCATACGTGTTGCTTCCTGGGACCTTCATACGTGTTGCTTCCTGGGACCTTCATACGAGTTGCTTCCTGGGATTCTACGTTTGCTTCCGACCTTCATACGTGTTGCTTCCTGGGACCTTCATGTTTTGCTTCCTGGCCCTCATACGTGTTGCTTCCTGGGACCTTCATACGTGTTGCTTCCTGGACCTTCATACGTGTTGCTTCCTGGGACCTTCATACGTGTTGCTTCCTGGGACCTTCATACGTTGTTGCTTCCTGGGACCTTCACGTTTTGCTTCCTGGGACCTTCATACGTGTTGCTTCCTGGGACCTTCATACGTGTTGCTTCCTGGACCTTCATACGTGTTGCTTCCGCGACCTTCATACGTGTTGCTTCCTGGGACCTTCATACGTGTTGCTTCCGCGACCTTCATACGTGTTGCTTCCTGCGACCTTCATACGTGTTGCTTCCTGGGACCTTCATACGTGTTGCTTCCTGCGACCTTCATACGTGTTGCTTCCTGCGACCTTCATACGTGTTGCTTCCTGCGACCTTCATACGTGTTGCTTCCTGGGACCTTCATACGTGTTGCTTCCTGGGACCTTCATACCTGTTGCTTCCTGGGACCTTCATACGTGTTGCTTCCTGGGACCTTCATACGTGTTGCTTCCTGGGACCTTCATACATGTTGCTTCCTGGGACCTTCATACATGTTGCTTCCTGGGACCTTCATACGTGTTGCTTCCTGGGACCTTCATACGTGTTGCTTCCTGGGACCTTCATACGTGTTGCTTCCTGGGACCTTCATACATGTTGCTTCCTGGGACCTTCATACATGTTGCTTCCTGGGACCTTCATACGTGTTGCTTCCTGGGACCTTCATACGTGTTGCTTCCTGGGACCTTCATACATGTTGCTTCCTGGGACCTTCATACGTGTTGCTTCCTGGGACCTTCATACGTGTTGCTTCCTGGGACATACAGCCACCAGACATAATCTTGGTAACTGATACCGACAAAATGGCTTAGAAAAACATGTGAACAAACTTTAGGACATATTTATTAGAAAACATTTCGGTCCTGGGACCTTCAGGAAACGTTTCGCCACACAGTGGCTTCATTAGTCCAATACAAAGTAGAAAGGTGTAAGGAGAGGAGGAGTTTGAGGTAATCAGTCCCTCGGCCTGGAGTCGATGTGTTCAGTCCATCAATCTTGTAGAAAGTACAGCATATGTCCGTAGAGGTGGCTTATATACTGTAGTCAAGTGAGGCGAAGCAGCAGGAGGCGGGGTCATAGTGGTACCATCCACTAGTCGAAGAAGGTCTTCTTCCAAAGTATTGGACTGATGAAGCCACTGTGTGTCGAAACGTTTCCTCAATAAAGATAACCAAGTGTTGCATATGTGTCTAATTTATAACTTGTCGGTTCTCTGAACCATTCATCTACATCCCTGTCGTACATGTTATTCCTATTACAACTGTGATCCTAGTTGACAAGACACTTTTTTTTTATTTTCACTTACATTCCTTTCCAGCCCACTAGTTTCCGGTCATTTTGGCTGGTCTCCCCATCATTGTTGCTGGTCTCCCCATCATTGTTGCTGGTCTCCCCATCGTTGTGGCTGGTCTCCCCATCATTGTGGCTGGTCTCCCCATCATTGTAGCTGGTCTCCCCATCATTGTATCTGGTCTCCCCATCATTGTGGCTGGTCTCCCCATCATTGTAGCTGGTCTCCCCATCGTTGTGGCTGGTCTCCCCATCATTGTGGCTGGTCTCCCCATCATTGTAGCTGGTCTCCCCATCGTTGTGGCTGGTCTCACCATCATTGTTGCTGGTCTCCCCATCGTTGTGGCTGGTCTCCCCATCGTTGTGGCTGGTCTCCCAATCGTTGTGGCTGGTCTCCCCATCGTTGTGGCTGGTCTCCTCATCATTGTGGCTGGTCTTCCCATCATTGTGGCTGGTCTCCATATCATTGTGGCTGGTCTCCCCATCATTGTGGCTGGTCTCCCATCATTGTGGCTGGTCTCCCCATCATTGTGGCTGGTCTCCCATCATTGTGCTGGTCTCCCATCATTGTGGCTGGTCTTCCCATCATTGTGGCTGGTCTTCCCATCATTGTGGCTGGTCTCCCCATCACTGTGGCTGGTCTCCCCATCATTGTAGCTGGTCTCCCCATCATTGTAGCTGGTCTCCCCATCATTGTGGCTGGTCTTCCCATCATTGTGGCTGGTCTCCCCATCATTGTGGCTGGTCTTCCCATCATTGTGGCTGGTCTTCCCATCATTGTGGCTGGTCTCCCCATCATGTAGCTGGTCTCCCATCATTGTGGCTGGTCTTCCCATCATTGTGGCTGGTCTCCCCCTCATTGTGTCTGGTCTTCCCATCATTGTGGCTGGTCTCCCCATCATTGTGGCTGGTCTCCCCATCATTGTGGCTGGTCTCCCCATCATTGTGGCTGGTCTCCCCATCATTGTGGCTGGTCTCCCCATCATTGTGGCTGGTCTCCCCATCATTGTAGGGTGGTCTCCCCATCATTGTGGCTGGTCTCCCCATCATTGTGGCTGGTCTCCCATCATTGTGGCTGGTCTCCCATCATTGTGGCTGGTCTCCCCATCATTGTGGCTGGTCTCCCCATCATTGTGGCTGGTCTCCCCATCATTGTGGCTGGTCTCCCCATCATTGTGGCTGGTCTCCCCATCATTGTGGCTGGTCTCCCCATCATTGTGGCTGGTCTCCCCATCATTGTGGCTGGTCTCCCCATCATTGTGGCTGGTCTCCCCATCATTGTAGCTGGTCTCCCCATCATTGTGGCTGGTCTCCCCATCATTGTGGCTGGTCTCCCCATCATTGTGGCTGGTCTCCCATCATTGTGGCTGGTCTCCCCATCATTGTGGCTGGTCTCTCCCATCATTGTGGCTGGTCTTCCCATCATTGTGGCTGGTTCCCCTCATTGTGGCTGGTCTCCCCATCATTGTGGCTGGTCTCCCATCATTGTGGCTGGTCTCCCCATCATTGTGGCTGGTCTCCCCATCATTGTGGCTGGTCTCCCCATCATTGTGGCTGGTCTCCCATCATTGTGGGTGGTCTCCCCATCATTGTAGCTGGTCTCCCATCATTGTGGCTGGTCTCCCCATCATTGTGGCTGGTCTCCCATCATTGTGGGTGGTCTCCCATCATTGTGGCTGGTCTCCCC
>WNWK01019616.1:0-37413 GCA_009830355.1 Cherax destructor
GCCCTTTTAAAATTTAGGTTAAAATTATGGTAAAAGGGGGTTGGTTTGGGGGGAATTGCCTGGTAAATAAAATTATAAAAGCTTTTTTTTTGGGAGATTGAAAATTAGGTTGAACAAATATTCTGTTGGTGGGATGGTGTGAAGGCCCTCCCTAGAAGGGCCAACAGGCCTGCTGCAGTGTTCCTCCTTTCTTTCTTATGTTTTATAAAAAAGAGATTAAAATATAGGGGGAGGGCTGGGTTGATTAGTGTCGTGAGTACGGGGGAAAAATTCTTGGGTAGTGGGGGTTTTTGATAAGGCCCTGCCTTGTATGGGCCAGTAGGCCTTCTGCAGTGTTCCCCCCATGTTCTTATGTTCTTTAAGTACGGGTTTTCGAACAATTGTAGATGGGGGAAAAATTTTTGATTAGGTGATGGGGCTAGGCCCTTTGGGGTGTTTTAAAAGATTGACAAATATAAAGGGGAGGGGGGTTTGATTGGTGTCGGGTGCGGGAATTCTTAGGTAGGGGGTTTAAACAAACATAAGAACATAAGAAAGGAAACACTGCAGCAGGCCTTTTGGGCCCCATACTAGGCAGGTCCTTCACAATCCACCCCACAAAGAATAATTTGCCCAACTAATTTCATCCCCAGAAAAAGTTTTAAGTTTCTAAACTCAAGGAGCCCCCCAAAATAATCTACTCTAATTTATCAACCTAAATTTGAAACTCCCAAGGTATAGCTTAATGATCAGGCGACTTTCCCTCACACCCTATTTACCAATATTTTCCTATATCCTTTCTAAACAAAACTTAAGAAAAAAGAAAAAAGTTTTGGAAATGCGAACCCCATGGCCTCAACAAGTCCTTATCAAAACCACCACTACCTAAGAATTTATTCCCCGTATACGACACAAAAAACCCCGCCCTCCCCAATATTTGTCCAATCTCTTTAAAAACCCAAGGTCCTAGCCTCTATCACAGTACTGGGAAGATTGTTCCACGACTCAACCTGTTCGAAAACCAGTACTTGCCTATGCCCTTTTCTAAACAAAATTTACCCAATTAAAACCGTATTTCTGGTTCTTACTTGGTTCGATATCCCAGTATTTTATTAATATCCCCTTTTGTTTATGCCCATCCACTTTTACCCAGATATCCCCCCTCATTCCGCCCTCCAGAGAGTGAAGATTCAACGCTCAAGTTTTCTTAAAACATAAGAACATAAGAATGGAGGAACACTGCAGAAGGCCTATGGCCCTAAAGGCGGGTCCTTATAAAAACCCCTAATTACCAAAAATTTACCCTGACTCCGACAAATCAAACCCACCCCCTCCCACTAAATATTTGTCCAATCTCTTTTAAACCCACCCAAGGCCCTAGCCTCATCCCCCTACTCGGAAGTTTTTTTTCCACCATCTACAACTCTGTTCGAAACCAGGGGGATTTATATAAAAGAATTTTAGCAACAGAAGTCCAGAGGTTATATTCAGCTTTATACTATTGTAGGCCTACCAGATTCCCAGCTCAGTTCTTCCCAAAATTACAGAATGGAATAAAACTTAAAAAACACCCAGCGAAATGACAAAATTAAAACATAGATTGAAATTTCCTTACGAAGAAAGATTGAAGACAAAAATTAATTTCCCTTTGTAAGACGTAAAAGGGAGAATGATCGAGGATAAAGGGGAAAAAGGTATTTAAAAAGGGATATAAATAAGGTCTTGAGGAATTCTCCAAAAGAGAACCCGAAAATGGATTCAAGTTAGAAAGTTTTGATTTGAAAGGGTAAGGAAAAAATTGGTTTGGAAAAGGGTAGTTGATGAGTGAACAGTCTCTAGTAGGAGGGTAGGGCCTTGGGGGTTTCAAATTTAGGTTGGGTAAATTCATATGAGAGGGGTTTTTGGGGGACTCGCTGAGTGGAGAATTTTCAAAGCTATTTCGGGGAGCATTGAAAAGGGGTTGAGCAAAATTCTGTTAGGGGGAGGGATTGTGCAGGCCCTCCATTGGGCCAACAGGCCTGCTAGTGTTCCTCCTTTGATTTTCTTAGTTCTTATGTTTAGATTTAAAAAGGATATAGGAAAGTATTGGTTTGGAAATGGGGAGTTGATGAGTGGAACAGTCTGCCTAGTGGGGTTATTGAAGCTAGCCCTTTGGGGAGTTTAAAATTTGGTTTGGGAAAAATTTCATGGGGAGAGGGGTTGGATTTGGGGGACTCCATGAGTGGGTAGAATTGTAAAAGCTTATTTCTTGGGAATTTGAAAATTTTGAGCAAATTTTCTGTTAGGGGGACGGATTGTGAAGGACCTGCCAGTATGGGCCAACGGCCCGCGCATTTTCCCTCCTTTCTTATGTTCTTATGAATATGCTGGATTTCTGTTGTTAAATTTTGATAAAAACCCCAAATCTATTTGTTTTTTTTACGCTTAGGCATTCTGACTTGGTTTGGGGTTGCTGCTTCCCAAAACCCCCCAGATCCTTTTCGCATTCTGTAGGGTGAGTTCAACATTTTAAGCTGGAGGTGCGGGGTTAGAACATTCCCGAGCTTTAGAACTTATTTATCTACATTGAACTGCATCTCCTTTTTTCTGACCAGGTTGAGTTTGTCTAAATCCTCCAAAATTGGCCCCGTCTGAATCGATTATCCTATATCTTGGTTACCCCGGGAAATTTTCTCATATCACTGTAACCCCCGTCAAAGGGCATTTTTATATATTATAAACAACAAACCCCAAAAAAGATCCCTGTGGAAAACGTTAAGATCCCCCCTCAGATTTAACCCCCCTTAATCACCCCTGCTTCCTATTTGGGGGTATACCAAAAAAATTTTCCTCCCAAAGCCGTGAGCAGCCACTTTCTTTTAAAGTTTTGAGGGCCATCAAAAGCCTTACAAAACCAAATAAACAATATCGAATTCTTTTGTCAATGCCCAAAAACCTTACTGAAAAAGTTAAAAAATTGTTTGGGAGAAGGGCCCCCGGTGAACCATTTTTTATCATTAATCAAATTATGCCTATAGAGGCTTTTGTTATCAGCATAATCGACTCTAATAATTTGCCCAAATTAAATTAGATGATTGGGGGGTAATTTTATGGAACGACGTCCCCGCTTTAAAAAAGGGAAATTTAAATTAGATTTCCACGTATCAGACACTCACCTGTTTGAAGAATAGTTAAAAATGTTAAAGGGCACAGAGTTCAATTTTTTTATAAGGGCTGCCTTGTATGGGCCATGGCCTTCTGCAGTGTTCCTCCATTCTTATGTTCTTATTTCTTAACATAAAATCTTTAATGAAGAAACGTTTCGCCACACAGTGGCTTCATCAGCCCAAGACAAAGCAGAAAGGTGTAAGGAGAAGGGAGTTTGATAACGCCTCGCCTGAATCGGTGTGTTCAGTTTTCGGACGGCCCTACCCCAGTGGATGGTTCCACTGTGATCCCGCCCCCTTTGTTTCCCCTCACCTGACCGATAAAAACCCTTCTCGGGCCCCTACTTTTTAAAAGGGGATGGACTAACACACGACTCCAGGCTGAGGGACTGAACAAACCCCCCCTTTCCCACCTTTTTGCTTTTATTGGGCTAAAGGGTGCTGAGGGGCTGATTGCCTGGGCACGTAACCTCAACACTGACACGCTTACACTTTCTAACCTACCTTTTACAGTTTACACTTGCAACCTACAACAAATGTGTAAATGTTTTTTTAAAAAAGACAGGTTGGGAAATTTGGACACTTATGATTGATTTTTGGTGTGAAAGTCCCCCCAAAAAGATAGGGGCCAAGGGAGACTACTATGGGAGGAAATTTTTAAAGGGCCCCAAAAAAGATAACGTAGTTATTTGGGGGACTTAACTTTGTCAAATTGATTGGAATTTTTTTTACTGGGAATTTAGAATCTAAGATTTCTTAAAAAGTTCAAGATTGTTTTTTTAAACATTTTTGGGCAGAACTCAAGGGTAATCTGCTTTACTTAGTTCTTAAACAAGGAAACCCTTGTTAATAATTTAGAAAACAGAAACCCGGGGGCGAAAAAATCAATTACCTTTGGGATTGAATGGAAGTTTCAATAGGGAAAAACTCAGAACGGGCCCAGATTTTCCGGGAATTACAATGGACTTAGAGAACACTTTCATCTTGGGCGGGGGAATGAAAGAGCTATCAATATGACAGTTTTTTGAACACTATACATGCTGCCCAAAGAACATTTATCCCCTAAAAGAAATTAGATCGAATAGAAATGACCCAAAATGGATGAATAATAGGCTCAAAATCTTTTAGGGGAAAAAAAGGGAATTTTTAAGGGGATCAAAAAAGGTGAGGGTCATCTTTCAAATCAGTATATTGACATTAAGAGGACGAAGATAGGTAGGATAATTGATTCAAACATAGATGCCAAAAATTTGGGAAGATTTAGACAAACTTAACTTCAAAAAAGGGCAGATAGTTCAATGTAGATAAATGCAAGGCTGAAGCTCGGGGGGTCCATAACCCAACACTTATAAGTTAAAAAGTAGAACTTACCCCCCAAAATTAGGAAAGGGCTTGGGGGGATGGTAAGCAGCAACCTTAAACCAAGACAGCAATGCCAATACAAAAAGGGAAATAGATTACTGGGGTTTATATCAAAAAGGTTTGCAACAGAAGTCCAGAGGTTTTATTACACTTTTTAAACATTAGTAAGGCCCCCATGTTCTCATCTCAGTTCTGGTCTCCATATTACAGAATGGACATAAATTCGTTAGAAAACATTCAGCGTAAAAGACTAAATTAAACATAGCATTAGAAATCTTCCTAGAAGAAAGATTAAGACCTAAAATTACATTCACTTGTAAGACGTGAAAGGGCATGATCAGGTATACAAGGGGAAAATGGGTATTAAAAAAGGATATAAAAAAGGGCCTTAGGAATTTCCAAGAGAAACCGAATGGATTCAAGTTAGATAAGTTTGATTTAGAAAGGATATGGAAAGTTTTGGGTTTGAAATGGGGTATTGATGAGTGAACAGTCTGCCTAGTGGGGTTATTAAGCGGGGACCTTGGGTAGTTTCAAATTTAGGTTGGTAAATTCATAGTGAGAGGTGGATTTGGGGGACTCCCCATGAGGGTAAATTGTCAAAGCTTATTTTTTGGGTAGCTTTGAAAATTGGGTTTAAATACTGTTAGTGGAGGGATTGTAAAGGACCTGCCTAGTATGGGCCAACAGGCCTGCTGCAGTTTTCCTCCTTTCTTAGTTCTTATGTTCTTTATTCCCCCTTTTTTCGCATTGGACGAAGAAGCCATTGTGTGGCGAAACGTTTCAGAGAAAGATACCCAAATTTGAAAAAGTGTCTCATTTATCATGGTCTTCAAAACCACCATTCCCACCCGATTTGTCAACCCTTTGAATTTTGTCCTCAGTGTTATTCAGAGGATTTGGTTTACTATGGTATTGTGCAATCTCTTTTTACTTTGTTATCAGTGTTAAATTTTTGCGGATCATTGTTATAACATTGTGTCCTATTGTTGGGTTTTACTGTGTCTATGATGGAGCTGCTTTTTTTTCCTTTTTTGCCCGTAAGTTAACGTTTGGGTCGACTTTGAGAAGAGGATGTGTTATCGGCCAGAATGTGGTCCGAGTTTTCTACTTGGTTTTCGCTTTGTCAGTTTGTGTGTGTGAGCCAGCCATCGTAATCTCTGTGATTCATCTCACTGTTGCTGGGCAAAAAAATCTACAGTCAACCTGTCGTTAACTTGCATCCGACTAGAAAACAGCCGGTCTCTCATCATTAAAAGTGACTACGTGTTCAGCAATGGGGTTGAGTCTCCTGTCAGAACACTGCCTACTATTGAGATTATCACTTGGGTTCCCATAATAGTCTTGATTTCATTTCCCCCTGATTCATTGGAGGATTCCCTTTGGAACGAATGTCTCCTAATTTATAACTGTTTTTTTCTGGTACTGTACAGCTGTTCACTATTCAAATTAGTTTTTTTATTTTTTTGGTCATACTTAATTTAATTATTATAATCGGGTCATATTTATGATTTTTTCATTCACTTCTTTATTTGTTCGGAAAGGAAAGAGTTGTTTTTGTGAATTTTTTAATTCTAGAGATCTTGTAATTAAAATTTTAATTGATTTAAAGTTTTGTTTTCCCATTTGTTACATTTTTATGACGAACGAAAACTTAAGCAACGTATGAGAATTTTAAAGGGTGTCCACGTCAAATTTCATTTTCAACCAATTATCACATTATATTTGTATGTTATCGTGTGGATATTCTCTAATGGCAAACCCTGATTACCCACATTGGGGCTTAACAGGATCGAAGCTTCTTCCCATCAAGGTTATATCGGGGATGGATAATGGTTAGAGAAGAAAGTTGTTTTAGACAAGCAACACTTGGGTATTTTATTGAGAAAGTTTCGCCCCCGGGGCGAAACGCCAAAAAAGTACCCAAGTGTGCATATGGCTAATTTAACCCTTTGTTTCAAATTTATCAAATTTCTACAGAATTTTTGGGGTTTTAAAAAGGATTTTTCACATTTGTCCAAACCGGAAAAGGACTTATTTGACTAGTGGTTATACCACTATGACCTGCCCCCTTTGCTTCATCTCACCGATTAAGATTGCCCCCTTACCTTTGTGCTACATTTCTAAAAGATTGATGGACTGAACACATCACTGGGCCGGGGGACTGAAACCTCAAACCCCTCCTCCCCACCCCTTTTCCTTTGTTTTGGGACTTTTGAAGCCACTGTGGGGGAAACTTTTCCCCTCAATAAAGATCCCAAGTGTTGCATATTTTCTAATTTAACAAGGTTATCATAACGGGGGGTGACAGTCAGACTACCGCAGCAACACTGAAAAAAAATTTTCTTTTCACATTTTTTGGGGGGCGTTCAAGCCCGGGAGAGGGAACATTTATTGTGTATTTTTTTCCCCTTCAACATTAGGCTTGTCGTTTCAGAGGAATTTCAGAGACTGGAATTATCCTATGACAATATTATTGATTTTTTTGTAAATGGAAGGAACTGTCTAGGAGCTTTCACGATTTCCTTAAAGTAGTAAATGGATAAAGGACCCTTTAAATTTTTATGATTTTTTTTGGAAGAGGAGTTGTTCCCTCCAAGACTATGGAGTTACCCCCATGTTTAGGAATGATTTGTGTTTTTTTTTTTTTTTAAACTTTGAGTTCCCATAGGAAATTTATCAAAGAACTATGCATTTAGACGAATATCTGAGAATGTTTTATTTTTGACAGGAATGCAGATGTGATTCTGAACTGTTCTAGAAGTGTTAACTCTAGTATAATCTAAGATCACTTAGCCAGACAAAAAAGAGAAAATGTGGGGCAAAAATAAAAAAAAAGGAAAAGATTTAAAAGCAAAAATAGAGAAATGATGAAAAAGGAAGAAGAATAGTTTTGGAAGAGGAGAAAGACTTTAATGTGAGAAGGGCAAGAGCGGATGCTAGGACAAAGAAAAAGTTGCCTGAGAGAAGAACCCCCGCAAAGTTCCTGAACTACGAGCTTGGAGCAAAAAGGGGGCTCGAGTCTGAACTCCCGAGTCATAAGAACATAAGAATGGGGGAAAACTGCAAGGGAAAAAAGGCATTTGGAATTTAAAAAAAATAGTTATTGAGCAAAAGAACCTAGATAACTTCTAAACAGAAAGTTTTAATGGTGGTAGAATCTTTCCACCCCTTACTTTAAATGCCGAGCTTCCATTTTTAGCAGGGGAGGACAAACCTTGTATAAATTCATATTTAGAACATCCCTCTGTATGACATATTGATATCTGTAAAAGAGACGCGTGTGCATTTTTTCTGCCAAAAGATATATGCTACGTTGTTTAATAAAATCGTTTGCGATTAATATTTTTAAGTTTATTCTTTAAAACTTTTCAAAATCCGACTCTTTCAGGAGAGATTGTCTCCACCGTAACGCCTAGCCAAAATATCCCCCCGTTGATATGACTCTCCCAAGAAGATAATAAAGGAGGAACACTGCAGGAGGCCTACAGAGGTGGTAAAATGACACTGCTCTGATTGCTGAATTCGATTTTATGCCGCTGCTTATCGTACCAAGGATCTAACCTCAATCAGGATCTATGAGTCAAAGATGTTTAAAAATCCGCCGATCTCTTATCTTTTTGTATTAACTGAGGTGGAAATTCCAAAGGAATCCAAATTGCTTCAAGAATATTCAAATAGTGTCCGGAAATTTTTTGGTAATTCCAGAGCTTCTTTTTGCTCTGGAACGGGGGAAAGCTTATACGGGATACTCATACTGATGCTCATACTGATCTCATACTGGATGCTCCTGGATTTCATACGGGATTTCATACGGGTTCATACTGATGTTCATACTGGTATTGCTGTATCATCTCCCCCTAATCGCCCCCAACCCTTCAACCCCATGAAGCTACTATTATCTTTCAGATTATCAAAAGGGTAGACACCACCCCTAAAGAAGGCGGGGGGTGCAACTCGTGAAGGAAGCACCGCCCCCCGGGGTTCTTGCTTCCCTCCCATCTCTTCCGCTCTGTATTGATTAGGAATATTAAGGTCACGTCATTTCCCTACCGAAGCTCATCATTCGTTGCTTCTTTCATCTCTCACCTCATCCTCCTCCGGCTCTTTCTGTTTTCTTTCCTCCGAGTGGGACGTAGGGTTGGGATTGATTAGGACTTGCATATCATCTTGGCCAACTTTCGGGTCGCCTTGTGAATGGGGATATAAGGGGGGGGGAATGGTTGTTTTTCGAAGGTCCCGTCTAGTACAGCCAGTAGACCTGCTGTAGTGTTCCTCCGTTCTAATGATCTTACGTTTTTTTCCGCTTTCAACTTTTTTAGAAATTTTAGTCCCTCCTGTTATCCCCATAAACTTAGAATCAATTATCGCTGGCAGAGTTGATTGACAAATTTAAAACTCATTACTTAGGTCAGGGTTTTTGGGGCAAGTAATGAGGGTACTCACAGTATATACTCTTGATGGTAAAGACGTTGATTCACCATGCAGGACATGCTTTTGACCCCTGCGGGTTTAACTTTCCCTCAAACAAAAAACTTGGAGAAATTTAAAGGGTTCTTATGGGAACATTGGGGGTTATTATACCAGTGAGTGGGCTTTGTAAAATATGTAAACTAGTGGTCATTGGAGGGTTATTTTTGGACCCAAATGGGGTATCATGGTAGATGCGGAGGGCTTTATTACAGCTTTATCATTTTAAAAGATGAGTGGGGCTACCATGGTACCAATACAGGGTTTACTTATCCTTGAAAACGGTGGGGGGTCCATGGTAGTTATGAGTTATAATGATAGCCAGGTGCTACCATGGTAGCTAAATCTGAGGATTATGGTGTTTGTTTATCTGGTATCTGTGACTGAACTACCTAGGGAACCTGGGGGCTACCCCGCTCCATAAAGATTATCAGGGAGAAGAGTGGTTTATCATGGGGTCTGTTAGGAGAACCCGCTGTGAGGGTTGCCATGATAGTTGTGTTGCATTTCTGAGTAATCTGGTAAAGATATGGGGGTCTGACATTTTATAACTATTGTGACTTGTAATAATAATAATGATGATATCTTTATTTTACATTTCAAGGGATAAAGGGCCCAGGCGTCATCAAACATACTACTATATAGAAAGCCGCTTATGCTGGCATTTCGGGAAATTAGGTCATTTTTGCCCCGGATGCGACCCAACCAGTCCACTAACACCCAGGTAACCATTTACTGATGGGAAATAGACAACCAGGGAAAAAAACCGCCCAAAGTTTTCCCTCCCCGGGGAAAGGAACTCGGGAAAACCCCGTGTGAAGCGAATTTTCAGCCAAAGTGAGAGCACTCCCAAACCCCTTTGTATTCCCCTTTTTTTCAAATAAAGGGTGGTAATACTTTTTTACACGAGTACAGTGTACATTGCCATCACAGCAATTAAGTGTCAATAACAATTTACACGAATGTCAATAAGCAATGCTTGTTCTTTATGTAGGTTCAAGTTTTGCTTCTCGTTATTTTTTTTATGAGATTCATTACTTATTCCGAAACTATCAGAAATTACCCTTTTCTCACCCCCCTCCCTCAGCCTTTTCCATATTTTTTTTCCTCTCATTTTATTAATTTTTCTTAGTCAGAAAACAAGGGAAAAAAATGATTGCGACACGGGTCTGTCAGTGATGACCACCCAATTGACCATTCGGAATGCCTTCCCCCCCTCAACCTTTTCCCTCCTCTATTTTCCTCCCATTATCTGCTTTAATTTTTTTCTTCGCATTCCCCCCTCACTTCCCCCGTACCCTGCCATTCCCACGAATGTGGCGCTAGTCGACAGTTTTAGATTCAATCCGTAATATAGTAATAGGTAAATTTATTATGCTTACAACCTATTCTACACAACGGCCATACCCCGTTAAACGGACTGTTCTCGTCCGATCAGCTCAGTTAAAAAGTTTGGGGGCGAATTTTAAAGGTGACCCCCGGGGAAAACCCAAAAGCTGTGGCATCAATCTTTTCCCTCCCCATCGTTTATTTGAGAGTGTAGCAAACAACCGATTGAATTTTGTGCATAGATATTAAAGATCTAAAAACAAGATAATTGTGTAGTTGGTGTGAATGATAGAGAGTGTGAGGTCCCGCTATCTACCTTTATTTACCTCCCCCCCTTTATCTCTTAATCAAATTTTTTAAATGCAAACTGATCGGGAAATGTTTTTTGTCATTATAATCAGTTTTATTTTGATTGTTCAAGTGAAAAGTTCATCATATTTTTCTTCACTAAAACATACAGAATTGGAAGGTGGCCTTCAAAAGACCCAAAAAACTTGTATATATCCCAAAATTTTAAGAAGCCACCCCTTTTATCAGGAAGTTTTTATTGAAAAGAAAAAAAATTGTTTAATGGCTATTGCACTGTAGTAGCGGGTGTACTCACTTTTTCCCAGCAGTCACACTGACGTCGAAAAATGAAAAACAAATGTCCCCAAGGAGTAATTTGGATAAGAAAAATTTAAAATTTTTATATAAACGAATTTTAATTGGGGTTCCCCCTAAAACAATTTTTTTATAATATATATATATATATATATATATATATATATATATATATATATATATATATATATATATATATATATATATATATAAATGTATATTTGTATATATATATATAATGTAAATATATGTATATATATAATGTATATATATATATATATATATATATATATATTATATATATATTTTGTGTGTGTGTGTGTGTTTTTTATAGGTTGGTAGAAGAACCACCGGGAAAACAAATCCTGCCGGGTGACAAACAGAAACCTGAAACTTTTTTACATGATGGTGGATTGCTGGTGTTTTTATTCTGTCTCATAAACACAAGATTTGGTTTGTCTTGTACTTCTCTTACACTTGGTCACACTACGCAAACATGTACACGGGATGTAAAACCTCATCTGATTTTTTTGTTTTTATTTAATAGTTCTTGTTCATTTTTTTTCCTTTTCCTTTCATATCCAGGGGGAAGGGGAAAAGAATTTTTTCCTCCTAAGCCAGGGTGTTGAAAAGTAAATTAAAATCCCGGGAACAAGGGGCTATAACCCTTTTCCTGATATTACTAAAAAAAAAAAAAAACCGTCAAAGTGGGATGTTTGAATGGGGTGGTTTAAAAGAATGATAAGAAAGAGATGATTGTGATGTTATGAATAAAAAGAAGGGGATGTCCTGGCTTTAAGTGAGACAAAGCTAAAGGGGGTAGGAGAGTTTCAGGGGAGAAATAAATGGGATTAGGTCGGGGGTTTCAAATAGAGTTAAGCTAAAAAAGGAGTCAATAATGTTGAATAATCAGTTAGGGCAGGTAAAGAAGGAATAAAAATGTATAAATTAAGGATTATGTGGAGAAAAAAAAGGTTTGGGATGTGGGGGTTATAGTAAGTTTTATGCACCAGAAGAGAAAAGGGAGGGAGAGAGAGAGATTTTGGGAAATGTTGAGTGTGTAGGGATTTTTGAACCAAGGAGAAGAAATTGTGGTTGGGGATTTTAATGCTAAAGTGGGAAAAAAATGTTGTGGAGGGAGTAGTAGGTAAATTTGGGGAGCCGGGGGTAAAATGTAAATGGCCCTTAATTGCATTTTAGAAAGGGGTTTGGTAATAAGTAATACATATTTTATGAAAAGAGGATAAATAAATATACAGGTATGATATAAATAAAAAGTATTTTTGGGTTATGTATTGGGGGATAAAAAAGGTTTATGGGTAGGTTTAATGTACATGTTTATAAAGGGGGAAAAATATTAATCATTATTTTTGGGTTTTAGCAGGTTAGAGTAAAGGTAGATGGGACAAAAGAAAATGGTAAAGCAAGTAAGAGAGAGGTAAAAGGGGAAAACTATGGGGGAGGTTAGGTGAGATATAAGCAACTATTGGCAGAAAGGTAGGATAGGGGGAAAAGGGGTAGTGGGGGTTAAGAGTGGGGTAGTTTAAAAAAGCAGTATTAGAAGTGGGGGAGAAGTTTGTGGAAAAGGAGGGTGGTAGGGGGAAAGAGGGGAGGGTGGGGAAAGAAGAAGTAAAAGGGGTGATAAAAAAGAAAAAAGGGAGCTTATGAGAGGTTTTTTAAAAAAAAAAAATGTTAATAGAAGAGCAGAGTAATGGAAGTAAAAAAAAAAGGTGAAGAGATTAAGGCAAAAAAGGGGATGAAAGAATGGGGGAGGCTCTGCAGAAATTTTTTGAAAAAAAGAAAAAAATTTGGGGGAGATAAAAAGGAAAAGCCTAGGGAAAAAATGGATTTTTTTAAAAAACAGAGTAGGGGGAGATGGGGGGTGGAGGTATTTGGAAAGGGGGAAAAATTTTAAAGGGAAATTTTAAATGTCGATGAAAAAAGGGGGCGGTAATTTATGACTGGCCAGGGGGGTACAACACGTTTAGGGAAGAAGAGCAGGATTTGGGGTGGGGAGGGGGGAGGCAAGGCATGAAAGGGGTAAAACAGCTTGAACTGATGGGATCATGACAGAAATTTTAAAAAAGCAGGGGGATATAGTGCTGGAGTGGTTGGTATTTTTGTTTAATAAATGTATGAAAGAGGGAAGGTACCTAGGATTGGCAGAGAACATGTATAGTTCCGTTATATAAAGGAAAGGGGATAAAAGAGAGTGTAAAATTATGGGGGAATAAGTTTACTGAGTATACCAGGTAAAGTGTATGGCAGGGTTATTATTGAAAGAATTAGAGGTAAGACAGAGAGTAGGATTGCAGATGAGCAAGGAGGCTTTAGAGTGGGTAGGGGGTGTGTAGATCAAGTGTTTACATTGAAGCATATAAGTGAACAGTATTTAGATAAGGTAGAGAAGTTTTATTGCATTTATGGATTTAGAAAAGACATATGATAGAATGGATAGGGGAGCAATGTGGCAAATGTTGCAAGTGTATGGAATAGGTAGTGTACTGAAGGCTGTAAAAAGTTTTTATGAGGATAGTGAGGCTCAGGTTAGGGTGTGTAGGAGAGAGGAGATTACTTCCCGGTAAAAGTAGGTCTTAGACAGGGATGTGTAATGTCACCATGGTTGTTTAATATATTTATAGATGGGGTTGTAAAAGAAGTTATTTCTAGGGTTTTTGGGGGAGAGGGGGGGATTAATATGGAGAATTAAATGAAAATGGGAGTTGACAAGTTTTTTTGCGATGATATGTGTTTATGGGAGATTTAAAGAAAGTTGCAAGGTTTAATTTGGGGGGTGTGAAAAGGTAGAAAGTTAAAAGTGAAATAGTAAGAGTAAGGTTATGATATCAAACGATTTAAATAAAGAAAATTGGGATATCACAGGAGAGATGGATTATGGAAGAATTATATGTTTTCAGATATTTGGGTTGACTTTCAGTGGATGGGTTTATGAAGGATGGGGTTTAAACCCAAAGAATTGATAAAGGGAAAAAAGGTGAGTGATGATTGAGGTATTTTGGGAGAAAAAAAACTTATCCATGGAGGAAAAGAAGGGAATGTACGAAAGAAGTGGTCCAACCTTTTATATGGGGGGGAAGATGGGTTGCAAATGCTGCAGGAGGAGGAGGCTGGGGGGTGGAGATGCCCTGTCAAAGGGGGGGAAAATTATAGAAAATTCAATGAAAAAAAAGGGAGAAGGTTAAGTTCCTAAAGTATTTGTCAGAGTGCTGACGGGGGGTTGTTGAGGGGGTTTTGGGTCATTTAGAGAGAATGGATCAAAGTAAAAGACTTGGGGAACGTTAAAACTTAGGGGAAGGAAGGCGGGTAGGGCGTCCAGGGTGGGGGGGAAGGGGTAAAGGAGGTTTTGTGGGCGAGGGGGTTGGGCTTGCAAGCATGTGAGCGTGTTAGATAGGAGTGAATGGAGACGAATGGTTTTGGACATGACGATTTGTTGGGGTGTAAAGGTAACATTTTTTGAAGGGGTTCAGGGAAACCATTTAAATTATTTAGTTGGGCTTGAGTCCTGGGAAAAGGGGAAATCAATGCCGACTTTTTAAAAGGGGGGGTCTGAGATAACAGCTGGGAGGGAATTTTGCTGTCGTATCTGAGCTCCTCTGCAAAGACATGATTTGAGAGTGTGGGAAAAAAGGGGAAAGTGATGAGAGTATTTTTTTGATTTTTTTTCTTTTTTTCACCCTCCTCGGTGGGAGCCCACTTGTTAAAAAATAAAAATTAATATATTATATTATAAAATATATTAAATTTTATATATATTTATAATTTTAAAATATATAATATATATATATAATATATATAAAATATATATATATATATATATATATATTATATATATATATATATATAATATATATATATATATATATATATTATATATATATATATATATATATATTATATATATATATATATATATATATATATATATATATATATATATATATATAAAAATATATATATATATATATATATATATATATATATATATATATATATATATATATATATATATATATATATATATATATTTTTGATGATGAAATTTTTTCTTTTCCAAAAACCCCTGCCTTGGGGGAATGGGCCCGATGTTTAATTAAATATATATATATATATACATATATATATATATATATATATATATATATATATATATATATATATATATATATATATATAAAATTTTTTGTATGTATATATGTATTTAATGTATGTATATTTTCTCAGACCTAGGACATGGAAGGTAGGATAAAAGACATCGAAAAATGATCCCTTTCCATACCCCCGGGTGCCTTCAATCCCAAAACACCTATTTCCTGAGATGCCCCAGCCTTCAGCAGCCCAAAACTAAAGGAATATACCTCTCCTCAAGACCATGCTAGAGAGTGTATTGAATTTTTCCCCTCAAGATGGAAGTGGTTGGGGCCCACTTCCAGTCAGGCGGGGGCGGGGAGCACAAATCCTCCCAGATTGCATTACCGGCTTTTTTTCCTCTTCCCTAACATCAAATGAGCTAATAAAACAAATTCTTCCCGACAACCTCAGTGATTCAGAGGAAACAGGACCCAGCTACGCCAGTGCCATCACTGAATGGGAGACTCTTGCGCACCAACACCAAAAACCCAGTGAAGACGGCCTACAAACAGTCGCTGGGGCCCCATCACTAAAAAAGATATTTTAATATGCTTAGGGCCGTAAGCGACAGGGATGGTTCCTAGCGGAGTGCACATCACCTGGGGACTTCCTCCAAACAGTTCCCTTTTTGTATTGGTGGCTCTGCGCCTTGCTGCCCTATTCACACAAAACGTGTATTTGCAGCGATGCGCAAGCCGAAATATGGTCACATGGTCAACTGTTCTAAACCAATTATGCAAGACACAATGAGGTAAACACATCATAAAGAAAACCCCTTGCTACAGCGGATGCCCAGCCGAGAGGGGCCTCGATCACTGCAGCCAAAACGCCCACCCCCAGAAAACCCGCCCGACGGGATCACCATCTACCCTTTGGGAAGAATGGCGTCTTAGCATGGGAAACCTGTGTGTCGACCTGGCTGACACCTACATCCACCCGTGTCGGGCAAGGGAGGAGCGGACCACAGTACAGGGACATAAGCCAACAGTATCAATTTGTAGTGATTAGCCCCGGGATAGGGGGAAAAAGCAACACTTTTTTAAAGAATTTTCCAGAAAATCCACCAGGGACCCGGGCAGCCACGTTCATTTCCCGGTCTCAGCGTGGGATCCAGAGGGGAACCATGCTGCTACTTGGCTCGCGTCCGGGTTCGAGGGCTGGAAGAGATTCATAATCTTTGATATTTTAATTGTATTCAGTTCATGTTTGTTTTTCTGTCAATGTATTCTGTCTATTAAAAAAGCATTCACATATTATATATAGGGGGTGGTGGGAGAAGAAAATATTCAAACAGCCCCGGGGGAGAACCTCGAGTTTCCCTGAGGAGTTTTTTTCTCTGAGGATGGGGGCCCCCAAAAGTTCTAGGGGTGGTCCCTCCAAAAATGTATATATATATATATATATATATATATATATATATATATATATATATATATATATATATATATATATTTTTGTCGTGCCGATTAGGTAAACTGGCAATTAGCAAGAACTCATCTAAAATTAAGTCCTTTGAAAAATTTTTTCTTATACGTTTAAAGATATTTTTTTTTTCATTTATTTAATAAAATTTAAAATTTTTGTACCAAGAGAAACTTTGAAAACCACCTAACCTTATTACAACAAGCGCAATTTAATTTAGCCTAACCCAACTAAATATTTTTTAGATATTAACATTAATTTAAAAATAAAAAAACAAATGAAATATTTTTTTTTGTTATGTTCAGAATGATTTTGGCAAAATTATTGCATACAAAATTTTCACTTGTCTTATATGGCAAGGTAGCGTTGCTTTTAAGAAAAACCCAAGTTTTACCAATCGGCACGACATATATATATATCACAAAATTTCATTGATCAAAAACCCACAGTGTTCAACCTCCCCTTGGCCTACGTCACGAATCATTTTCTGTCTACTAACCCACGGCACTAAAATTTCACTTTACTGACTCACTACTGGACCTTTCAATCTGGGCCCGGTTGAAAGTCGCTTCAAGGCGAGGGTTGGGGTTTGTTCCCATCCAGGTAGAAACATTGGGCGTTTTTTTCACCCGTTTCTTTTTCACCCATCAGTGTAAAAAGGTACCTGGGTGTTAGTCGCTGCTGTGGGGCGCACCTGGGGCAAACTGACCTAATTTGCCCGAAAGTCATCATAAAAGTGGCTTTCTATATAGTAAGTCATTGTTTTCAGCTAGGGCTGTTCCTTGTACATATACTTGTAGTAAATGAAGATATTATTACTACTACTAACTCACTACATTCACCTACCACTTTACTGAATCACAGTATCAAACCCCCTTACTGAATCTCAAATAATATGATTATTTTTACCAGCCCTTTTTAAAAACCTCAGTTCATTTACAAGCAAGGCTGTTTCCTTCTCCCTCTCTCCCTCCCCCCCTCTCTCTCTCTCTCTCTCTCTCTCTTTTCTCTCTCTCTCTCTCTCTCTCTCTCCCTCCCCCCCTTTCATCCGCCCACGTCCCCACTTCATTAATGAAATATCCTCCCCTTTTTTTCTGAATTTTTTCAGGACTGAAGGGCAATTATTGTTTTCATAGAGCAAAGTAATTAGATCATAATAGATCTTCAAAACTCAGTGTTAGTTTTTAAAAAAAAATTTTTTTATATAGAAATTTTTTACTAAAGTAAATAGGGCATCGATATCTATCATAAATTTGACACATTTTCAACAGCTGGTTTTTTTAATTGTGCGTTTCGCCCCCCAGTGGCTTTATAATACATAAATTAACATAATATGAAGACTAAAAGATGAAAACAGAGAGGGGGAAGATGGGGGATGAGCCCCTCACGTGGGAGCAGGTGATGAGCACCGTAGTCTTGAAGATGTGAAGCACCGGCGGGAAGACCCAAGACTGGGTCTCATCCTTCCCTGGCTGAGGACTGATTCCCCATTTTCCCCTGTCTGCTGATATATTTCTGCATCTCCAGAAGATACCCAGATGTTACCATGTAGTAATTCATCTTTGTTGGTCTGTATCCACTGAAATACGATATAAACATACCACGGGCGGGGGTAGAACCCCGGGTCAGAGAGTCATAAAACTAAAACACCATGCCCAGCCCTTCTCGGGAGGGTAGGTGATAAAGCTGGGCTTGCTCCATCTACTCCAAGAAAATTTTTCTGGCCTTCCGGGGCGGGAAGATGGCAGACCAGAGAGGCCTATTCCCCCCACGAACCCCATGAGGGCGGGGGAAAGTGGTTAGCTTGGGGACAATTGATCCCAGACAAGGGGGGACTTATACCCCCCCAATGAAGACATAGGTCTCAGACACTCCCACGACAGAGAGCAAAGGTCGGGGCACCATCTGAAAAGACCCGGGCCGGGAGGTACCGGCGAATCGACAAAAACAATCATGGGCTAGGGGTCGGTCTGGAGATTTATGACTCTCTGACCGCGGGTTCTATCCCCACCCGTGGTATGGTTTGTTTGCAATCTTGTCATTGATTTTTTAAGTCAAAAAGCTTTTAGTTACTTCTGAAGAACCCCCGATATATCATTTTCTAACTTTTAGTTAAAATTTATTTTGCTAGAAAGAACCTTGAAATTTATTCTGCAGATGGAGCTTCGATTTTTTTTCGTAGAATGAGGCTCAAATATCTTCACGGTGGACCCGGATATGTCATGCACTTGATGGAGCCCCAGGGGAGGGGGGACCGTGGAGCCCCAGCAGGGGGGGGAACAGATGGGCCCAGCAGGGAAGGGGGGAGTCCTTTATGGAGCCCCAGCAGGAGGGAGGAGTCATTTTATGGAGCCCCCGGGGGGGGAGGAGTCACGATGGAGCCCCCCGCAGGGAGGGGGGAGTCATTTAGGGCCCCAGCGGGGAGGGGGGGTCATTGATGGACCCCAGCAGGGAGGGAGGAGTCACTTGATGGGGCCCCAAGGGGGGGGGTATTTATAGAGCCCCCGCAGGGGGAGGAGTCACTTGATGGAGCCATAGCGGGGGGGGAGGATCCGTGGAGCCCCCCAGGGGGGAGGGGTCATTGATGGGCCCCCGCAGGGGGGGGGAAGGTAGGGCCCCAGCAGGGGAAGGGGGGATCATTGTGGGCCCCAGCAGGGAGGGAGGGGTCATTTATGGGCCCAAGGGGGGAGGTCACTTGATGGAGGCCCCAGCAGGGGGGGGAGGATCCGTGGAGCCCCAGCGGGAGGGGGGAGTCCCGTGGGGCCCCAGCAGGGGAGGGGGGAAATATGATGGAGCCCCAGCAGGGGGGGGAGGGGGTCACTTGATGGGGCCCCAGCAGGGGGGGAGGAGTCCGTGGAGCCCCCAGGGGAGGGAGGGGTCATTTTATGGGGCCCCCCGCAGGGGGGGAGGGGTCATTATGGAGCCCTTTAGCCCAAAGGGGGGAGGATCACTTGTCCCCCGGGGGAGGGAGGAGTCAGACTGAGGCCCCCAAAACTTTACCAGTTACGGAAATTGTTACGCGATCAGTGGCAAGATGCCAAGAAATACTTGTCTTGCCCCATTTTGTGTGTGTGTGTGTGTGTGTGTGTGTATTTCTGTGTGTGTGTGTGTGGGGTGTGTATATTTCTGTGTGTGTGTGTTGTTTTTGTGTTTTGTGTATTTCTGTGTGTGTACTAAAAAATATGGCTGCAGAGGTCTAGTCTAAGCTAATAGCTTAGTCATGGTACGTGACGAGGTGTAAAAGGTGGGCGCCTGTGACGAGCGGGGTTCCAGTCGTCAGTCCTAGGACCGGTGCTGTTTCGGGTATATGTCAACGACATGACGGAAAGAATAGATTCAAATACCCCTTTTTGCAGATGTAAGTTGATGACGGGGACCGGGCAGAACTTTTAAAGGATCTGGACAGGCTGCAGACCCGGTCCAGAGACTGGCTCCTGGAGATAAACCCCCATAAATAAAATAAAGGAAAATTGAGGAAGGGTAATAAAAAGAACGCAGAGGGGAATACCCCCCGGGGGCCCAGAGACTAAAAACCTTAAAAAGAAAAGGATCTTGGGGAGAGAATAAACACACATCAACCAAATAACTGCTAAAATATGGGAAGGCACCTAGCAAATCTAAGAATGGGATTCCGATATCTCAATGATAAATCGCCCCGGACCCGTACACCGTGTATGTTAGGCCTATATTGGAGATGCAGCACCAGTTTTTGGGAAACCCCCACTTGCCGGCCCTAAGGGGGAAAATTAAAAAGAAATTTCAAAAAGGGTTTTCAAAAGACTGTCGCGGAGCCAAAGGGGGGTCCAAGAGGAGAGGCTAAAAGGGCGACACCATAGGACAGGAGAGATAGGGGGGGATACGAAAACGACATATAAAATACTCAGAAAGAAAATTGGACAGAGACAGGGTGTTCCAGAGATGGGACACAGCAACAAAAGGGGCTCAGTTTTAAGTTGAAGACTCAGATGAATCACAGGGGTGGGAAGTATTTTTTATTCAAATAGTTGTTAGGGGAAAGGGAAATTTGGCCCCTAAAAGGGAGTGGGGGAGGTTCAAAATGGCCCTTTTAAAAAGAGGGTAAAGGCTCAAGGGGAGGAAGAGTGACCCAAGCGACCAGTGAAGACGGGCCAGGGTGTGAAACCCCCACCTGCAACCACAACTAGGTGAGTACACACACACACACACACACACACACACACACACACACACACACACACACACACACACACACACCTGTCAAATCTTTCTCCTTTTTTGTCCAGAAAAAAAAAGGGAGAAAAAAAAAAATTGGAGGAAAATGAATTTAAGAATATAATTTGGGGGTTTTTCAAGGCTTTGTTCCACCGATCCCCAAATCCAAAATGTAGTTAGGGGTTTTTGTTGAACAGGGTAAACCGTGTCCCAGCTGGTACAGAGACCTCCCCCTTTCCCCTTCTTTTTTAGTGTCACCAGCTGTTATAGACGTCATCAGCCTTAGCATTACCAGCTGGCCTCATTTCCTCAGTTTCAAAACAAAGCTGGTCAGAGTGACCGGGGGGTTTTATGGGCATGGACGGAGATGATGGAGGATATTGATGATTGTGTTGATGGGGGGGTGTTGATGGATGATGATGATGATAAAAGGGGGATGATGGAGGGTGATGATGGAGGTGATGATGGAGGTTGATGATAGGGGGGGTTGATGGACGGGGGATGGAGGGGGTTGTAATATAATAATATGAGCAAGGGGTTTTTCTTGGATCGTTTTTTACCAAGGGGTAAATGATTTTAAAGGAAATTGTTTGGGGAATTTTAAAAAAAATTTTTGAAAGGGGGAGGAATTTGGGGTAAAAAAGGGAACACTATGGGAAAAACGAAATTTTATTAGAAGGGTAGCAAGGGGGTAAAGTGGCTCTGATGGGGGGGGACCCAGCACGGCCCCCGTTGGGGGCGACCAACACGGCCATGATGGGGTGCGACCCGGCCCTGATGGGGGGGCGACACAGCACGGCCATGATGGGGGTGCGACACAGCACGGCCCCCCATGGGGTGACACAGCACGGCCATGATGGGGGCGAAACACGGCCCGGACAAATTTTTTTCACAGCACGGCTATATGGGGTGCGAAAAGCACTGGCCTCCCGACAACCTCTCATCTGCTTACTTAAACAACTTTCTTTTTTGTGTCTTCATGTCCATTTTTGGGCCCCGATTTTATTGTTTAAATATTAATTACCTTTTTTATCAGAAAAGTCCCTTTAAATTTAAGCTGGGTCTGGTTAATTTGTTTCTTAGTTTTTGGCTAAGCTCAGATTGTTTTCAATAACCCGTATAAAGCATTAACATAACAAATACAGAATATCAACAAAAGCGTGTGGCAATAGGGTTTAAATCATAGTAACCAAATGTTACTGGTAAAAGCGAGGAAAATTTTATGAGTAAAAAAAAGGATAATAACAAACCCCCTTTATTTTCCTCCCAAACCCCACCAAAAAACCATAACTACGTTCCCGATATAAATTTTTTCTCATTTCACTAAAACAACCCCTGCAAATATCTGGGAAAATTGTCATCCCAAAACTAATAGCATTTTTACTCTCCCACCCCAGCCAAAATAACCAAAAAAACACGTCCTATACACAATAAAGGCCTCAATAAAAAAAAATAATTAATTAACCCCTCCCACACTGTGAAAAACCCCGCCTTGTAAAAAAACACTCCCTGTAAAAATAATAACTTCCGGGCTAATAACTTCATGACAATAACCATGACTAAAACTTTGGCTAATAACTTCATGGCTAATAACTTCATCTCTAATAACTTCATGGCTAATAACTTCACTTCCCTTTTTTAAAAAAGTTACATAATATAACATCTAAGAAAAAAATATCTAACAGGTACGCTCCACACGCTATAAAAGAATATTCCATTTGAATTTACAAATCCCAAAACACTCTAAGACGAATTTCCCACTCGCTATAGCAACGTTTTGTTTTCCAAATGCTGTAAGAAAATTGTTCGGCCCCTAAGGGGAAAACGTGTTTTTTCACTGGTAATCATGACATGATCTTTTAAAATCTAAGTGTAACCCACACACACACACACACACACACACACACACACACACACACACACACACACACACACACACACACGTACGTTCACAGTTTTCCCCACAAGGGTTAATGCAAAAACTAGGGGGATAGGCCCCGTAACAGGAAAAAGGGACTGCAATGGATCAGAGAATATCTGAGAGGGGGGAAAACAACGAGTCATGGTACGTGATAAAATTTCGGGGTGGGCCCCTGTGACAGGGGGGTTTCCAAAAGGGTCAGTCCTAGGACCTGTACTTTTTTTTGGTATATGTGAATGAAAAACTGAAGGGATACCCCAGAAGTGTCCCTTTTTTGCAGATGATGTGAAGTTAATGAAAGAATTAAATAAAGGAAAATCAGGCAGGAAACAAAGGCCGGGACGGGCCCAAAAGCCTGGCCCAGTAAATGGCTCCTTGAATTTAACCCTGCCAAATGAAAAGTCATAAAGATGGGGGAAAGGGGCAAAAAAACCGCAGACGGAGTATAATCTGGGTGGCCCAAAAAAGCAAAACCCACTCAAAAAAAAAGATATTTTTGGGTAGTATAATACCAAGCACATCTTCGGGAGGCTCACATCAACCAGATAACCGTGCATTTGGGGCCTGGGGAAAACCCGAATAGCGTTCCCCATACCTCCCGTAAGGAATCGTTCAAGACTCTGTTCACTATAAAACGTCAGGGCCCCTTTGGAGTATGCAGCCCAGTTTGGAATCCATACCTGGTCAAGCATGTCAAGGGAAATTTGAGAAAATGCAAGGTTTGAAAAAACTAGTCCCAGAGCCAAGGGGATTGTCCTAAGAAGAAAAGGGTTAAAGGGGGAAAACGGGCCCCTCGCCACTGGAGGACAGGAAGGTTAGGCAAGACATGATAACGACATTTAATTGACAAGGTGGAAAAAAGACAGGAGGGCCCTAGATGGGACACGGGAAAAAAGGGGGCCCTTGGAAATTGAAGACCGACGAGTCACCTGGATTTTAACCGGGAGGGGGTTGGGGGGCCCCCCGCGGCCGGGGTTCGGACCAGGCCTCATGTTGGATCGGCCGGGGATCAACCGGGCCCGTTACTGCTGGTCGCACGCAGCCCAAACTTACGAACCAAGCCTGGCTGGTCAGGTCCCGGGCTTTAGGTGCCTGCCCGGGCCCCCGCTTGAATACAGCCAGGGTTTGTTGGTAACCCCCTGAGGCGGGGAGGCAGTTGAACAGTCTTGGGCCCCTGACACTTATTTTTGTCTCTCAACGTGCTAGTAACCCCTGCTTTTCATTGGGGGATTTTAAATCGCCTCCCAGTTTTTGCTTTCAGGGAAGTGATTTCTCGTGTGAAAGATGGGAAACTAACCCCTCGAGAATTTTCCACGTTAAAATTTTTATTCTTCCGCCTGCGTTCTGGGGTTTAGGGATTTCGCTTCCCAAATTGAGGTGGTTTATCGCAGTAATGGGGCCGTGAAGGTTCTCTGAAATTTTCAAGGTCCCAAATTTCACCGACTTAAAAGGGGGTGCATTTAAATTGCGCAACAAAAATTCCAGCCTAGATAAAACAAGCGATCTGTAAAGTGTAAACAGGGGCTTGGCACCCCGGTTTTTGGAAGGTTCTCATTATCCATCCTGTCATTTTTCTAGCAGATGATTTTATGGTCCTTGAAGGTGAGATCCCCCTGACATGATCCTCCCCCGGGCTTTAACATTAGTTTTTTTTTGTGGGTTTGGGAAATTTGTTTTGACTTTTTTGGGGAAAATTTTTAAATTTCCCCAGTTTTCCGTATCTGAGTAATTGAAATTTCTCATCATTGAACTTCATATTGTTTTCTGCAGCCCATTTAAAGATTTGGGTTTTTTTCTTGAGTCTTGCAGTGTCTTCAACGGGGGACACTGTCATACAGACCGGGTGTCATCCCAAAAGGGAAAACACGGCACTGTGGGTTATACCCCTGTTATGTCCGATATGAGGATGAGGAACAGGATGGGAGAGAGTACTGTGCCTTTTTTGGAACAAAAGTTTTCACATTAGCTGCCTCAGACTTTACTCTGTTGACTACTACTCATTGTGTTCTACTTGTTGGGAAATTATAGATCCATCTACCAACATTTCCCTTTTTTCCCTTTTATCACGCATTTTGTGTTATTACACCATGGTCACACTTGTCAAAGGTTTTTGCAAAGTCTGTGTATAAACATCTGCATTCTGTTTGTCTTCTAGGCATTTAGAACCTGCCCAGTGGTCCAGTAAGTTGGGACAGACGGGGAACGACCTGCTTTTAAAACCCGTGCTGCCCTGGATTGTCAGGAAGTGGAATAGTCTAGAAAGGGACGAGGGGGAGGCAGGAACCATACATATTTTTAAGACGAGGTTTTTTATAGCCCATTAAGCAGGGGGGGAAGGACATAGTAGCATCAATGAAGAGGGAGGCTGGGACCCATGACTCCCCCCCTGAAACCAAAAAAGGGGGAAAGACACGCCCACTGTTCGTCTATGGGGGCGACATGACGGAAAAATCGAGTCAAATAAATGTAAAAATAATAAGGGGGTACAAACAGCAGTAGACCAATAAAGCCCATAAAAGAATCGGGACAAAGCTGTAGGAATTGTCTGACATATGGCTACTTTATCCAGCAAAATTTAAAGTTATGAGAAAAAAGGGAAAACACAGACGTCCCGGGAAAAAAATGTACAGGTTCGGGGGACTAAGGCCGAAACCCCCCCTCAAGGGGGGAGGACCCCGGGGTGAGCAAAAAGTTTCCAGTATTCTGCCTAAGCCACACATCAACCGAATAACTACTGCAGTAAACGCGAGACTATCAAATTTAAAAGAAACCATTAAACCTCAACAAGAAGGCATTTGGACTTAGTACACGGCCCTCTTGGAGCATATACAACGCCAGTAAAAAATTTGGTTAAGCATGTAAAGAATCTGGAAAAAATGCAAAAGGGTTTCAACGAAACCACTCCCTAGGAGAGGGTTAAAAAGAGCCAAACCTGATGACACTAGAGGATAGAAGGACCAAAAGGGGACATGATTACGACTTACAAAATACCCGAAGAACTGGGGTGGGTTACCAAGGGGGAGCCGTTTGAGAGGCGGATCTTAAACCGGGTGTCACAGCTGAAAGTTAAAAAAACAGAATCTTCTTAAGCCTTGAAATGGGGAGGACCTTTAACGACCCAGACCACGAAGTGGAGCAAGAATCCATATAGCTTTAATAACGGGAATGATAGAGCCCCGAAGTTTTAAGCGAAACTGGGAGCTGCCAGCAGAGAGACAGAGCCAGGAGCGGGGAAATCGCCCCCTGCAACTACAATTACGCAAGCGCACATACCCCACAGACACACACAAGACACAACACTAAAACCCTTAACAATTACCCCTTTAGTTACAGGGGATATAACTTCCATGGAACATAAACACGCCCCCACTATAACCCCCCACACTTGCTAACAACCATCCCGCACACACTGGCAATAGCGGCTAAAAAATTAAATCCTTCCCCCACCAATCCCTTATACTAAAGAAAACCACACATTGTAAGAACCCCCCCTTTGTTCCATTAACACAGCAACCACGCTCATGCATTGTAACATTCGGGCCCAAAACTCACTAGAACAATCACGCACCACCCCGCTCTGCCCAAACCCCCAGCAACACCCCTACCTCGCTCCCACAAAAAACCCAAATTCTTTTCCCCACACCCTAGCAACAAACGGCTAAACCCCCCCTCGATCCCCAAAATCAGCAACCACGTCACCAGGGGCACTAAAAAAAACCTTGACAAACACACAACCCCCCACACTATCCGACCATCCCTCCCCCACTATACGACCCTACCTCATACACTATACGCCCATACCCCAAAACTATATACCATACCCACACTATACTGACCATACCTCCCCACTATACTGACCATACCTCACACACTATACTGACCAACCCCCCACACTATACGCCATACCTCACACACTATCGCCATACCTCCCCACTATACTGACCATACCCCCCCCTATACTTACCATACCCACACACTATACTGACCCCCCTCCCCACACTATACTGACCATACCCACACTATACTGACCATACCTCACACAAATGACCATAAACCCCACACACTATTTGACCATAACACATATGACCATACCCCCACACTATACTGACCATACCTCCCCACTATACTGACCTCCTCCACACTATACTGACCCATACCTCACACACATACTGACCCCTACCTCACACACTATACTGACCAACCCACACATACTGGGCCCCTAAATTACACACTATACGCCATACCTCACACTTATACTGACCATACCTCACACACTATTACCCATACACATTATAACAACCAGAACACACTATCAAAAAAAATACACATCACACTATAAGAAAATTTTGAACAGCACACTGTAACAACTAAAAATCCCTCACCATGTAAACCACGCCCCCACACCTTTACAACCACGCTCCAACCACTAAATGAAAAAATCACCCCAAAAAGTAACACCAACACCCACACACTGGACAAACGCTACATTAAACAAATACACTATAACAGTCACACCCTACTCACTATACCAACATCGCCTGACACTATATAAACTATGCGGCAAAATTTATAACAACCATATACAACACCACAACTACCCACTCTCATTTAACCCAACCCGCCTTGAACACTATCGCAAACTCTCCTTCCCTTTCTTCCCCAAAAGTAAGTTATGGCAAGAAAAGGGGGGAAAAAGGGTTTTAACAAAATACCCTCACACACATTAGCAACTATGATACCCCCACTATACTAAACCCGTCCAAATACCAACCACTCATCCCCCCTTTTAAACCCTTTTCGCCCCCACTTTATAAAACTACGATCCTCCCTTTTAATAATACTGGCATTCCCCCCTATAACAGCGAGGCCACACAACCCCGATATAACAACCCGCCACAGCCCACCGAACACACACCATACATCCCACATAACAACTACGCCACAACCCGCCATAACAACCACGATAAAAACCCACCATAACAACCACGCCAAACAACCCCCATAACAACCACCGCACAATTCACTATAAAACCCGCCACACAACCCCCATGGCAACCACGCTTCCACGCGACACAACCACTAACAACCACCCAAACAACCCGCTATAACAACAATGCTACGCAACGCACGATAACAACCACTTGGGACAACCACTATAACAACCACGCTAGTTAAACACCCCCCACAACAACCACGCCCCAAAAACTGAATACAAAATAACCCGAACATTTGGAGTATAGTTTTTAAAAAGATATTATCCCCTTTTTAGTATAATAAGGTATTAAAAGAACCCCAATGGAAATAATTCACTGATTTTTTTTGGGGTTTTCCTGGGGCTCTCTACACATATGCTGCTATGTATGATAATCTTTTAACTGTATTTTGTATACTGGAAAAACACTTACTTTTACAAAAAACCCCACTGAAGCGGGGGAGAGGAAGGGCCGGTATATAAGGAGGGGCCGGAGGGGGGACGGGCAAGAGAGGGAGAAAAAGGAGGTAGTATAGGGGGGTAGGTAGTGGACGTAGTAGTATGATAGTAGTAGGGGTTGTGGGGTAGGGATATGAATAAAAGTAGATAGGGTAAAAAAGGTAAATGTAAAAGGGAAGGGAAAAATAGTGAAGGGGGAGGGGGAAAAGGGTAAAAAATGTGATAGGAGGTAGGGAGGAGAAATGGATAGCGGAAAAGGGGGGAAAAAAAAGGTGGTAGGGAAAGGTGGTAGGGGAAATTTAAAGGGGGAAAATAAATGTGGGAAAAGAGTGTGTATGAGAAAAAAGGGTTTTGGGGAGGAGGTGTGGGAAAGAAAAGGATTTTGGTAGGAGGGGGGAGGGGAAGTTTTGGAAGAGGAGTGAGGAATAGAGTGATAGGGAGGGGGAGTGAGGTAGAAAAGTGATAAGGGGGAGGTATTGAAGGGGGAGTAAGGAGATAGGGAGTGGAGGTAGTAGTAGGGTAGTGGTAGGTAGGGAAGGGAGTAGTGATGGGGGGAGGAGGAGTGGAGGTGGTAGTAGTGATAGTGGTAGGTAGGTAGTGGAGGTAGTAGTAGTGATAGTGGGAAGGGAGGAGGGGGGGTGGGGGTAGTGATAGTGGAGGTAGGAGTGGGGGGTGGTAGTAGTGATAGTGGTAGGGAGGGAGGGGAAAGGTGGAGTAGTGATAGTGGAGGGTGGGAGTGGAGGAGTAGAGTGATAGTGGAGAAGGAAGGGGGAGTAGAGTGAAGGAGTGGAGGGAGTAGGGTGAAGGGGGAGTGGGGGAAGAAGGAGGGGTGTCAGGGAGAGGAAAGGAAAGGAGGATTGGGGGTAGAGGGAGCCCGGAAGGAGGAGTGGGGGAGAGAAAGGGGGTGGCCCCGGAGGTGGAGTGGAGGTAGTAGAATAATTTTGGAGGAGGGGGCGGGAGGGGTGATGGGGGAGGTGGGAGGGAGGTAGAGTAGAAAGGTTGGAGGAATTGGGGGAGAGTAATTTTGGGGGGAGGCGAGGGAGGGTGATGGGGAGGTGGGAGGGAAGGGAGAGGATGGGGGGGGGTTTTTTGGAGTGGTGAAATTGGGGGGAGGGGGGGCGAGAGTGATAGTGGAGGAGGAGTGGAGGAGTGATAGGGGGAGGAGGAGGGGGGTGGGAGAGGGATAAATGGAGGAGGAGTGGAGGGGGGGTAGAAGGGTAGTGGAGGTGGTAGGGGGAGGTGGTAGTAGTGATGTGGTAGGGGGTGGGGAGGTGGTTTGTAGTGATAGTGGTAGGTAGGTGGAGGTGCTAGTAGTGATAGTGGTTTTGGTAGGGGTGGAGGAGAAATGATAGTGGTAAGGGGAGTGGAGGTGAGAGGATAGTGGAGAAGGTGGAGGAGTAGAAGGGGATAGGAGGTAGTGGAGGGGCGTAGTAGTGATGGGGGGGTGGGGGAGGTAGTAGAGTATTAAAGGGAGTGGAGGGGAGTAGTAGTAAGGGGGGAGGGGGTATTGGAGGAGTAGTAGTGATACGGAAGGAGGTAGGGGGGAGTAGAGGGTGGGGGTAGGTAGGTAGTGGAGGTATAGTAGTAATTGTGGTGGGGAGGTAGTGCGGGGATTGGAGTATAGTGGGGGTAGGGGGAAATGGAGAAAGTGGTGGGGGAGGAGTGGGGTGGTGTGGTGTGGTGGGGGGGGGTGGGTAGTAGGGTGATAGTGGAGGGTAGGGGTGGGGGAGAGAGTGATGGGGGGGGGGGGGCTGGAGGGTGAAGGGGGAGGGGGGAGTGGGGGGTGGAGGGTGAAGTGGAGGGGGAGTGGGGGAGTAGGGTGATAGCGGAGGAGGAGGGGGGAGTAGTAATTGGGGAGGGGGAGGCAGGGAAAAAGGGGGGGGGAGGGGGGAGAGAGTGAAGTGGAGGGGGAGTGGAGGTGTAGTAGTGATAGCTGTAGGAGGAGGGGGGTAGTAGTAGTAATTTGTGGTGAATGGTTAATTTGGGGGTGTGTAGTGATAGTGGGAGGGGGGTGGTGGGGAAATAAAAGGGAAGTGGTAGGTGGGATTGGAGGGAGTAGAGTGATGGGGGGAGGTGGGAGTGGAGGAGTAGTAGGGGAATGGGAGTGGAGGTAGTAGTAGTGATAGTGGAGGTAGGGGGAAAGGGAGTAGTAGTGATGGGGGAGGGGGGGTAGGGGGTGGAGTAGGATAGTGGAGGTGGGAGTGGAGGTGGGAGGATGGGGGTAGGAAAGGAGTGGGGGGGTGGTAGAGGAAAAAGTGGTAGGGGGTAGTGGATGGAGGAGTGATGGGGGAGGTGGAGTGGGGGTGGGAGTGATAGTGGGGGGAGGGAGGGAGGTAGTAGTTTGTGATAGGGAGGGAGGGAAAGTAGAGTGATAGGGTAGGAGGGGGGAGGGAAGGGAAAAGAAAGGGGTAAAAGGGAGGAGGAGTGGAGGGAAAAGAGTGAAGGGAGGGGGAGTTGAGAAAATAGGGATAAAGAGGGGAGGGAGAAAAGGGTAGTGGAGGAGGAGTAAGGGGTAGTGGAGTGATGGGGGTGGGGGTGGAGGGGTAGTAGTGATTGGTAGGAGGGGGAGGTGGAGTAGTGATAGTGGTAGGTAGGTAGTGGAGGTGGTAGTAGTGATAGTGGTAGGGGGGAGTGGGGGTGGTAGAGTGGGAAAAGGGAGGGGGAGGGGGGTGGAGTAGTGAAGTGGAGGAGGAAATGGGGGGGTGGTAGTGATAGTGGTAGGTAGGTAGTGGAGGTGGTAGTAGTGATAGTGGTAGGTAGGTAGTGGAGGTGGTAGTAGTGATAGTGGTAGGTAGGTAGTGGAGGTGGTAGTAGTGATAGTGGTAGGAGGGGGGTGGGGGAGGAGAGAAGGATAGTGGAGAGAGGGGAGGTAGTAGTAGTGATAGTGGTAGAGAGGTAGTGGAGGTAGTAGTAGTGATAGTGGTAGAAGGTAGTGGAGGTAGTAGTAGTGATAGGTAGGTAGTGGAGGTAGTAGTAGTGATAGGTAGGTAGTGGAGGTAGTAGTATTTATGGGAGGTAGTGGAGGTGGGAGTAGGATAGTGGAGGTGGAGTGGAGGGAGAGTGATGGGGGAAGGAGGAGTGGAGGGGAGTAGTGATACGGGGAGGTGGGGAGTGGAGGGAGTAGTAATTGGGGGTGGGGAGTGGATAGAAGAGTGGTAAGGGTAGGAGTTATGTAGTAGTGGTTTTGATATGTAGTGGGGGAGTAGTAGTGATGGGGGTGGGAGGAGTGGAGGTGGAGAGGATAGTGGTAGGAGGGGGGGGTGGGAGGGTGATTTGTGGAGGGGGTAGTGGAGGTGGTAAAAAAGGATAGTGGAGGGGAGGAGTGGAGGTGGAGTGGGATAGTGGTAGGAGGAGTGGAGGGGGGTAATGATAGTGGTAGGGGGTAGGGGGGTGGTAGTAGCATAGTGGTCGGTAGGGTGGAGGGTAAATAGTGATAGTGGTAGAAGGGGGTGGAGGGAGTTGGGAGTGATGGGGGTAGATGGGAGTGGAGGGGTGTGGGGATAGTGGTAAAAAGGGGAGTGGGGTAGTAGTAGTGATAGGGGAGATGGAGTGGGGGTAGTAGAGTGAAGGGGGAATTGGAAAAGTAGTGATAGGAGGTAGTGGAAATAGTAGTAGTGATAGGTGAGGGATTGGAGGGGAAGTGTGGTGGGAAAGGGAGGAGGGGTAGTAGTAGTGATGGGGGTAGGTAGGGGGTGGAGGTAGTAGAAGTTTTTTGGTAGGTGGGGGTGCAGTGATAGTGGTTTTTTGGGGGAGGGTGGAGGGTAGAGTAAAGGGAGGTAGGAGTGGGGGGAGTGGTAATGGTGGAGGAGGAGGCGGGAGGTAGTGATAGTGGAGGAGGTAGGGGGGTAGTAGTAGTAAAGTGGTAGGTAGGAGTCGAGGTAGTAGAGTGATAGTGGAGGTAGGATTGGGAGGGAGTAGTGATAGTGGATGTAGGAGGGGGGTAGTAGAGTGGGTTGGGGGGATGGTTAGTGGGAGGAGGGTGATGGGGGGGTGGGGGGGGGAGTGGGGATTTTGAGTGGGTAGTAGGGTGATGGGGGGGGTGGGGGTGGGGTGGGAGTAGTGGAGAAAGTAGTGGGGGGTGAGTTGGAGGGGGGAGGGGAAATTTTGGGGGGTAGAGTGATAGCGGAGGAGGGATGGAGGTGGGGGAGGGGGAGTGATAGTGGTAGATGGGTTGGGGGGAGGAGAGTGAAGGGGGGGGGAGGAGAGCAGTGGTAGATATGTAGTGGAAAGGGAGTAGTGATAAATGGTAGGTTTGGGGGAGGTAGTAGTAGTGGTAGATATTTTAGGGGGGTAGTAGTAGTGAAGGGGGTAGGTAGGGGGAGGTAGTAGTGGAGAAATGATTGGGGGTGGGAAAATAGGGGGAAATAAATTTGGCAAGAGAAAAAAGGGGGAAATGAAGGGTGAAGGGAGGCAAAAGTAAAGGTAATAGCAATTTTCTAAGCACACTCAAGAAGCACTCCTCACCATTATGAAAGCCATGCCAGATGCACTTAACAAGCCCCCCACGCATTATGAAAGCCATCCCGGCCTCAAACCAAGAATTCCTAAAGCATTATAAAAACCATGCCAGATGCGCTCCAACAAGCAAGCCTAAAAAGGATATAAATATCTTCACACACCCTCTGGGAAAATCCAAGGGGGATTATGTTTGCCCCGAAAATCACTCCCCATGAAAGCAAAAAGACCGACAGACGTTTCCCAACTTTTCCCCCAATAAAAAGCGGGGGTGCCACTAGCACGATGGGGACAAAACAATCAGTATCAGGGGGCCCCAAAACTGTTCAACTTCCTCCCGCACATAAGGGGTTTCAATAGACTCCCGGCTGTCTTCAAGAAGGCCCTGGACGAACCCCTTTTAAAATCAGTACCTGACCAGCCGGGGTGTGATTCCTTCGTCCCCGGGGTTTCGTGAGGCCAATAAATAACAGCCCCGGTTTATCGGCCCGATCCACCATGAGGCCTGGTCACAAACCCGGGGCCCTGGGGGCGTTGACCCCCAAACCCCCTCCAGGTATACACTATAAGAATGTCACCCCCAGGGGGTAGAAGAGGCTGTCCATCCTGGAGGGGGAAAGAGTGGCACTTTTGTGTTGATGATGTTACGGGGTGACTGACGTGGGAAGAGGGAAGGAAAGGGGGCGGAGATGGGGAAAGGATAAAGTCTATCAGTCATGTGGAACCCGGGAAAAGGGGAAATGATCGTAAGTTGCAGATCTTAGAAGTGAGGCAAAGAAAGGAAGATGAGGGGTGGAAAGGCAAAAGGGAAAAAATATATATATATATATATATATATATATATATATATATATATATATATATATATACGTATATATATATATATATATATATATATATATATATATATATATATATATATATATATATATATTTTGTATATATATATATATATTTTTTTTTTTTTTTCAACAAGTCGGCCTCTCCCCCCCGGGGAGGAAAATTTGCCCCAAAAAAGAAAGAAAACCCCCAAAAAAGAAAATCTTTCATCATCATTCAACATTTTCACCACACTCGCATAATCACTGTTTTTGCAGAGGAGCTCAGATACGACGGCTGAGGGCCCCTCCCAGTTTACTATCTCAGCCCCCTTTTAAAGTTCAGGCATTGTACTTTATTTGGGGACTAAAGCCCAACTAAATCAATTAACGGGTTTTCCCCTGAACCCCTTTCCCAAAAATGTTACCCTGCTCACACTCCAACAGATCGTCATGCCCCAAAAAACCATTCGTCTCCCATTCCCCCCTATCTAACACGCCCCACATTTCTTGGGTTTTGGGGTCCGCCCCCCGCCCACAAAAAACCCCCTTTTCCCCCCTTCCCCCCAACCTTTCTAGGACGGCCCACCCCCCTTGGGGTTCCTTCCCCACGAATTTTTACGCTCTCCAAGTCATTCTCCTTTTATCCATTCGCCCTAAATGACCAAAAAAACCCCCAACCCCCCCAGCCCCATGACAAATACTTTTAGTAACTCCACACCTTCTCCCCAACCCCATTCCGGGAAATTTTTTGCATAATATTTACACACACATTGCCCTTAGACAGGGCATCTCCCTGCCCCCAGCCCCCCTCCTCAAGGGATTTGAAGCCACACCCATATAAAGTGGGGGGTACCACTATCCCGGTACATTCCCTTTTTTGCCTCCATGGAAACTTTTTTTGTCTCCACAAAATACCTCAAATGCACCACTAAATTTTTCCTTCATCAATTCTTTTTTAATCACCCTTCAAAAACCCACCCCGGGGGACATCAACCCCCAAATATCAAAAACATTTACTTTTTCCCCAAACCCCTCTCTCCAATGTGATATATATATATTTTGTCGTCCCGATTAGGAAAAAACTGGTCAATTAAAGGGGAATCATCAAAAATTGCCCTTTTAAAATTTTCTTTATACTTTTAAAAGATATTTTTTTTTCATTTATGTTAATGTAAGAATTTATAATTTTTTACTAAGAGAAATTTGGGAAAACCTACTTAACCTTATTACAACAAGCGAAATTTTAAATTTTTAGCCTCCCCAACAAAATATATTTTAGATACGTTAAATTAATTTAAAAAAAACAAACACAATGAAATATTTTTTTTCGTTATGTTAAAGAATGTTTTTGGCGAAATTATTGCATACAAAAATTTTTTAACTTTCCCAAAAGGGCAAGGTGAGCGTTGCTTTTTAACCCAAAAATCGCAATTTTTAAATTTAATCGGCACGACATATATCATATAAAATTAAATACCAATACTTTTTTTCTGTTTTTCTTTATTATTTAGTTCCTCCAGTTCCCCTTTTCCAATACACCATCTCACAAAATTTTCCATTTTTCACTGTTAGTACCTTTTACTGTGCTGTTTTATCATGTATTGTACCGTTACCTGGACAATTTTTTACACTCCGTCCTGTGCAATATTCTTTTAGTTTTTTTTTTTAAACCCTTTTTTGTGCCGTCTCCTATATCTTTACGTTCCACATTCTTCTTGTCTCCTGCATCATCTGTTTCGGGGCCTGCTCCAGTAAACCTTCTCCTGCAACGTTCGTTGAACGGCTGTTTCACCGTCAACTGCACCACTTTCATATGAAGGGGTTTAAAAAATGAGAAATAAGTATCCCAAAAAAATTCCCTTTGGTAAAAATTAAAAATTTTATCCCAGGTACAGTAATCAGAGCCCGTAAATTTAATAATGAGATGAATGTGGGGGACGCCCCGCTATATAGTTATGAAAAAGGAAAAAAAGGTTTTTGTGGGGCCAGCCAGAGGATGGAGAGGGTCTGGGGTTTTCCCTCAAAGCGTTGCCCCTTCAAAATTGACACTTTATGGACTTTTTGGGAAACCCTTTTTTTGGGAAACTTTCGCCAGCCAGTGACTTTTTTCCGGTACATTACAGAGATGAACGATGGAAGAGGGAGGAGGAGGCTGGGGGGAAAGTCAGCCCCTCACCCCGGAGGCGATGTTTCCCCCTATCAAATTTTTCTCAGAATTGATGGATTTTAACGCATCGACTCCAGGTTGGGGGAGCCCACCTCAACTCCACTGTTTTTTCCCTGTACGGGACTAAAGCCACTGACTGGCGAAATTTTTCCGGTATTGAAGTTTCTCATTCTTCAACCTGTCAGGATTTCTCAACCATTTGCATCTTTAAACATATCTTCAAGTCCCCAGGGAAATAAAGGGCATCACAGCACATTGTAAGCCTTTCCATACCGGGAGGGGCATTCATCTGATACCAGGACGGGCATCTCATACCAGGACGGTGCTTCATCTCAGCAGGTGATGACTTGCGTGAGGTAATTGATACCTTTCCCAAATATTTTCTTCTTCTCCTTTCACTTTGTATCTGATGAAGAGGATCCCAGTGCAGAGTCGAAATATAAATCAATCAAGTCTCCCGATTTCTGACTCCCGTGAGGCCCCAATGACCTCTGACAAGGTTCCCGGGCTTTAGTTATTCACCGAGTGGTTAGGATGAAAGCTGGATGAATGAAACACGAATGACCTAAAATAAAAAAAAAAAAAAAAAGAGGGGGAGAGAGAGAGGAGGGGAGGGGGGTTGGAGAGAAAAAAAGAGAGAGAGGGGAGGGGGAAAAAGAGAGAGAGAGAGAGAGAGAGTGTGAGTGTGGGGGGGGGGGGGGGGGGAGAGAGGGGAGAGAGAGAGAAAGGAAAAAGGAAATAAAAGGAAAATTTTTCGCCGCGTGTTACAAAACCCCTTTGGGGCCATCTGTCGAACAATCTGCTTTGCCATCTGTTCACCGTCTGCTACATCATCTGATGAACCAACTCTTAAAATACTGCCGCACTATCTACTGTACTATCTACCCATCATCTACCATACTATCTACCGCACCATCTACTGCACCCCTCTACCGCCTCAAGGGATTACCAACCATTTCACCATCTATCGCACCATCTACCACAGCATCTACTTTTGCCGCCGGGTATGCCCACTGTTGCGACGTGCGTTGTTCCTGCCACAGGGCCTCCCCCAGGGGGTGAGCCTTGTGGTAGAGCCACGAGGGGGCCACAACAGTGCCAGGGGGAAAACTGGAGATGGGGAGTGACACTGTTTTCTGTATCCAGTGCTTTGTTGATAACGAGGAGTAAGAAGAGGACGAGGGGAGGGGGCGGGGGGGAGGAGGAAGAGAAGGAAGAGGAGGAAAGGAAATAAGGGGGGGGAAGAAAAGGAAAGGGGGAGGAAGAGGAGGAGGAGGAAGAAAAGGGCGATAAGGGGGAGGAAGAGAAGGAGGAGGAGAAGGAAAGAGAACGAGAAGGCGGAGGAAGAGAAGAAGGAGGAGGGGGAAGAAGAGGAAAAAAGGGGGAAACGAGGGAAAAGGAAAAGGGGGAAAAGAAGGAGGGAAAAGCAGAAAAAGGAAAAATGGGAAAAAAAAAAAGACAAATAATGAGAGGGGAAAGGGAAAAAGGGGGAAAAAAAGGAAATGTAGCCAAGAAAGTTGAAGAAAAGGAAAAAAGAGGGAAAAAAAAAACGAAGGGGAGAAGAGGGGGCGAAGTGGGGGGAGGCAGAGGAAAAAAATAAGAAAATTAAAAGAGGGAAAAGAAAGAGGTGGAGGAGGAGGAAGAGGAGGAGGGAGGACTCGATAAGTAGAGAATGAAGATATGAAAAAAAGAAGGAAATAAAGGGGGGAGGAAAGTAGGCCAAACACGAGGAGAAACAAAAGGAGAAAAAGGGGAAGGAAGCAACAGGAAAGATGAATGAAATAAAGAAGGAAGGAAAAAACGGGGGTGGAAAAAAGGGAAAAAAGAGAGGGGAAAAACAGGGAAAATTAAAAAGTGGGGAAAAAGAAAAGATGAAGAGGGGGGGAGGGGGGAGGATGTGTTACCCCCCACTGATGCCCCAAAACTCCTAGGGAAAACATAACAACACCCGTTGCAAAAAAAATCAG